>CATQIS010000046.1:0-63523 GCA_958296335.1 Urtica urens | reverse complement strand
GTAACTTTAACTTGTAAAAAACGAAGTTTAACTTGTCAAAATGTAATTTTAATATGTCAAAACGTAACTTTATGTTGTTAAACCGTAACTTTAACATGTAAAAAATGTACTTTAACTTGTAGCGAACGTACTTCAACTTGTAAAACACGTACTTTAACTTGTAAAAAACGAACTTTAACTTGTAAAAAACGTATTTTAACGTGTCAAAACGTAACTTTAACTTGTAAAAAATGTACTTTAACTTGTCAAAACGTAACTTTAACTTGTAAAAATCCTACTTTAACTTGTCAAAACATAACTTTAACTTGTCAAAACGTAAGTTTAACTTTTTAAAAACATACATTAACTTGTAAAAACGTACTTTAACTTGTCAAAAATGTGGTATAACTTGTAACAAATGGACTTTAACTTGTAAAAACGTACTTCAACTTGTAAAAAACGTACTTTAACTTGTAAACAACCTACTTTAACTTGTCAAAACGTAACTTTAATTTGTCAAAACGTAAGTTTAACATGATAAAACGTAATTTAACTTGTCAAAACGTAACTTTAACTTATAAAAAACGTACTTTAACTAGTCAAATTGTAATTTTTATGTGTCAAAACGTAATTGTAAGTTGTTAAAACGTAACTTTAACTAGTAAAAAATGTACTTTAACGTACTTCAACTTGTAAAACACTTACATTAACTTGTAAACAACGTATTTTAACGTGTCAACGTGTAACTTTAACTTGTCAAAACGCAACTTTAACTTGTTTAAAACGTACTTTAACTTGTAAAAAACGTACTTTAACTTATAAAAGACGTACTTTAACTTGTCAAAACGTAACTTGAACTTGTAAAAAACCTACATTAACTTGTCAAAACCTAACTTTAACTTGTCAAAATGTAAGTTTAACTTGTTAAAAACATACATTAACTTGTACAAAACATACTTTAATTTGTCAAAAATGTGGTTTAGCTTGTAACAAATGGACTTTAACTTGTAAAAACGTACTTCAACTTGTACAAAACGTACTTTAACTTGTATTAAACCTTTTCTAACTTGTCAAAACGTAATTTTAATTTGTCAAAACGTAAGTTTAACTTGTTAAAAACGTAGTTTAACTTGTCAAAACGTAACTTTAACTTGTAAAAAACGTACTTTAACTTGTCAAAATGTAATTTAAATGTGTCAAAACGTAACTTTATGTTTTTAAAACGTAACTTTAACTTGTAAAAAATGTACTTTAACTTGTAAAGAACGTACTTCAACTTGTAAAACACGTACTTTAACTTGTAAAAAACGTACTTCAACTTGTAAAAAACGTACTTTAATTTGTCAAAAACGTATTTTAACGTATCAAAATGTAACTTAAACTTGTCAAAACGTAAATTTAACTTGTTAAAAACGTAATTTAACTTGAAAAAAACCTACTTTAACTTGTCAAAACGTAATTTTAACTAGTCAAAACGTAAGTTTAACTTGTTAAAAACGTACTTTAACTTGTAAAAAACATACTTTAACTTGTAAAAGACGTACTTCAACTTGTCAAACGTAACTTTAACTTGTAAAAAACCTACATTAACTTGTCAAAACGTAACATTAACTTGTCAAAACGTACTTTAACTTGTTAAAAATGTGGTTTAACTTGTAACAAATGTACTTTAACTTGTAAAAATGTACTTCAACTTGTAAAAAACGTACTTTAACTTGTAAAAAACGTATTTTAACTTGTCAAAACGTGACTTTAATTTGTCAAAACGTAAGTTTAACTTCTTAAAAATGTAATTTAACATGTCAGAACGTAACTTTAACTTTTCAAAATGTAATTTTAATGTGTCAAAACGTAACTTGAAGTTGTTAAAACGTAACTTTAACTTCTAAAAAACGTACTTTAACTTGTAAAAATCGAACTTCAACTTATAAAACTCTTGCTTTAACTTGTAAAAAACGTACTTTAACTTGTAAAAAACGTATTTTAACGTGTCAAAATGTAACTTTAACTTATGAAAACGTAACTTTAACTTGTTAAAAACGTACTTTTACTTGTAAAAAAATGTAATTTAAATGTGTCAAAACGTAACTTTATGTTGTTAAAATGTAACTTTAACTTGTAAAAAATTACTTTAACTTGTAAAGAACGTACTTCAACTTGTAAAACACGTACTTTAACTTGTAAAAAACCTACTTTAACTTGTCAAAATGTAACTTTAATTTGTCAAAACGTAAGTTTAACTTGTTAAAAACACACATTAATTGTAAAAAACGTACTTTAACTTGTCAAAAATATGGGTTAACTTGTAACAAATGTACTTTAACATGTAAAAAAGTATCACAACTTGTAAAAAACGTACTTTAACTTGTAACAAATGTACTTTAACTTGTAAAAAACGTACTTTAACTTGTCAAAACGTAACTTTAACTTGTTAAAAACCTACATTAACTTGTCAAAACGTAACTTTAACTTGTCAAAACGTGAGTTTATCTTATTAAACACATACATTAACTTGTAAAAACGTACTTTAACTTATCAAAAATGTGGTTTAACTAGTAACAAATCTACTTTAACTTGTAAAAACATACTTCAACTAGTAAAAAACATATTTTAACTTGTAAAAAACCTACTTTAACTTGTGAAAACTTATGTTTAATTTATCAAAACGTAAGTTTAACTTGTTAAAAACGTAATTTAACATGTCAGAACGTAACTTTAACTTGTCAAAATGTAATTTTAATGTGTCAAAAAGTAACTTAAAGTTGTTAAAACTTAACTTTAACTTGTAAAAAACGTACTTCAACTTGTTAAAAACGTACTTCAACTTGTAAAACACTTTCTTTAACTTGTAAAAAATGTATTTTAACGTGTCAAAATGTAACTTTAACTTGTGAAAACGTAACTTTAACTTGTTAAAAACGTACTTTAACTTGTAAAAAACATAATTTAAGTTGTCAAAATGTAAATTTAACTTGTCAAAACGTAACTTTAAATTATTAAAAACGTACTTTAAGTTGTAAAAACGTAATTTAACTTGTAAAAAATCTACTTAAACTTGTCAAAACGTAACTTTAATTTGTCAAAACGTAAGTTTAACTTGTTAAAAACGTAATATAACTTGTCAAAACATAACTTTAACTTGTAAAAACGTACGTTAACTTGTAGAAATGTTATTTTCATGTGTCAAAATGAAACTTTAATTTGTTAAAACTTAACTTTAACTTGTAAAAATCGTACTACAACTTAGAAAAAAACGTACTTCAACTTGTAAAGCACTTGCTTTAACTTGTAAAAAAGGTACATCAACTTGTAAAAAATTAATGTAAACTGTAAAAAATGTATTTTAAGGTGTTAAAATGTAACTTTAACTTGTCAAAACGTACTTTAACTTGTAAAAAACGTACTTTAATTGTAAAAATGTACTTTAACTCGTCAAAACGTAACTTTAACTTGTAAAAAACCTACTTTAACATGTCAAAACGTAACTTTAACTTGTCAAAATGTAAGTTTAACTTGTTAAAAACATACATTAACTGGTAAAAAACGTACTTTAACTTGTCAAAACGTAACCTTAACATGTCAAACGTAAGTTTAACTTGTTAAAAACATACATTAACTTGTAAAAAACGTACTTTAAATTGTCAAAAATGTGGTTTAACTTGTAACAAATGTACTTTAACTTGTAAAAACGTACTTCAACTTGTAAAAAACATACTTTAACTTGTAAAAACCTACTTTAACTTGTCAAAACGTAACTTTAACTTGTCAAAACGTAAGTTTAACTAGTTAAAAACATAATTTAACTAGTCAAAATGTAACTTTAACTTGTAAAAAACGTAATTTAACTTGTCAAAATTTAATTTTAATGTGTCAAAGCGTAACTTTAAGTTTTTAAAACGTAACTTTAACTAGTAAAAAACGTATTTCAACTTGTAAAAAACGTATTTCAACTTGTAAAACACTTACTTTAACTTGTAAAAAACGTACTTCAACTTGTAAAAAACTTATTTCAACTTGCAAAAAGTTTTTTAACGTGTCAAAATGTAACTTTAAGTTGTCAAAACGTAACTTTAACTTGTTAAAAACGTACTTTAACTTGTAAAAAACGTACTTTAACTTGTAAAGAATGTACTTTAACTTGTCAAATCGTAACTTTAACTTGTAAAAAACCTACTTTAAGTTGTCAAAACGTAACTTTAACTTGTCAAAATGTAAGTTTAACTTGTTAAAATCATACATTAACTGGTAAAAAAGGTACTTTAACTTGTCAAAAATGTGGTTTAACTTGTAACAAATGTACTTTAACTTGTAAAAAACATACTTTAACTTGTAAAAAACCTACTTTAACTTGTAAAAAACGTACTTTAACTTGTAAAAAACGTACTTTAACGTGTAAAAACCTACTTTAACTTGTCAAAAATGTGGTTTAACTTGTAACAAATGTACTTTAACTTGTAAAAACGTACTTCAACTTGTAAAAAACGTATTTTAACTTGTAAAAAACCTACTTTAACTTGTCAAAACGTAACTTTTTGTCAAAACGTAACTTTAACTTGTTAAAAACATAATTTAACTTGTCAAAAATTAACTTTAACTTGTAAAAAATGTACTTTAACTTGTCAAAATGTAATTTTAATGTGTCAAAACGTAACTTGAAGTTGTTAAAACGTAACTTTAACTCGTAAAAAATGTACTTAAACTTGTAAATAACATATTTCAACTTCTAAAACACTTACTTTAACTTGTAAAAAACGTACTTCAACTTCTAAAAAACGTACTTTAAGTTGTAAAAAATATATTTTAACGTTTCAAAATGTAACTTAAACTTGTCAAAACGTAACTTTAACTTGTAAAAACGTACTTTAACTTGTAAAAAACGTACTTTAACTTGTAAAAGACGTACTTTAACTTGTCAAAACGTAACTTTAACTTGTAAAAAACCTACATTAACTTGTCAAAACATAACTTTAACTTGTCAAAATGTAAGTTTAACTTGTTAAAAACATACATTAACTTGTAAAAAACATACTTTAATTTATCAAAAATATGGTTTAACTTGTAACAAATGGACTTTAACTTGTAAAAACGTACTTCAACTTGTACAAAACGTACTTTATCTTGTATTAAAACTTCTCTAACTTGTCAAAACGTAACTTTAATTTGTCAAAACATAAGTTTAACTTGTTAAAAACGTACTTTAACTTGTCAAAACGTAACTTTAACTTGTAAAAAACCTACATTAACTTGTCAAAACGTAAATTTAAGTTGTCAAAATGTAAGTTTAACTTGTTAAAAACATACATTAACTTGTAAAAAACATACTTTAATTTGTCAAAAATGTGGTTTAACTTGTAACAAATGGACTTTAACTTGTAAAAACGTACTTCAACTTGTACAAAACGTACTTTAACTTGTATTAAAACTTCTCTAACTTGTCAAAACGTAACTTTAATTTGTCAAAACGTAAGTTTAACTTGTCAAAACGTAACTTTAACTTGTAAAAAACGTACTTTAACTTGTCAAAATGTAATTTAAATGTGTCAAAACGTAACTTTATGTTGTTAAAACGTAACTTTAACTTGTAAAAAATTTACTTTAACTTGTAAAGAACATACTTCAACTTGTAGTAAAGAACGTACTTCAACTTGTAAAGCACGTACTTTAACTTGTAAAAAACGTACTTCAACTTGTAAAAAACGTACTTTAATTTGTCAAAAACGTATTTTAAAGTATCAAAATGTAACTTCAACTTGTCAAAACGTAAATTTAACTTGTTAAAAACGTACTTTAACTTGAAAAAACCTACTTTAACTTGTCAAAACGTAAGTTTAACTTGTTAAAAACGTACTTTAAATTGTAAAAAACGTACTTTAACTTGTAAAAGACGTACTTTAACTTGTCAAAACGTTACTTTAACTTGTAAAAAACCTACATTAACTTGTCAAAACGTAACATTAACTTGTCAAAACGTGAGTTTAACTTGTTAAAAATATACATTAACTTGTAAAAAACGTACTTTAACTTGTTAAAAATGTGGTTTAACTTGTAACAAATGTACTTTAACTTGTAAAAACGTACTTCAACTTATAAAAAACGTACTTTAACTTGTAAAAAACGTACTTTAACTTGTCAAAACGTAACTTTAATTTGTCAAAACGTAAGTGTAACTTTTTAAAAACGTAATTTAACATGTCAGAACGTAACTTTAACTTTTCAAAATGTAATTTTAATGTGTCAAAACGTAACTTTAACTTCTAAAAAACGTACTTTAACTTGTAAAAAACGTACTTCAACTTGTAAAACTCTTGCTTTAACTTGTAAAAAACGTACTTTAACTTCTAAAAAACGTATTTTAACGTGTCAAAATGTAACTTTAACTTATGAAAACGTAACTTTAACTTGTTAAAAACGTACTTTTACTTGTAAAATGTAACTTAACTTGTTAAAATGTAACTTTAACTTGTTAAAACGTAACTTTAAATTATTAAAAACGTACTTTAACTTGTAAAAAAGGTACTTTAACTTGTAAAAAACGTATTTTAACTTGTCAAAACGTAACTTTAACTTTTAAAAAACCTACTTTAACTTGTCAAAACGTAACTTTAACTTGTCAAAACGTAAGTTTAACTTGTTAAAAACATATATTAACAAGTAAAAAACGTCCTTTAACTTGTCAAAAATGTGGTTTGACTTGTAACAAATGTACTTTAACTTGTAAAAAACATACTTCAATTTGTAAAAAACGTACTTTAACTTATAAAAGACCTTTTTTAATTTGTCAAAACGTAACTTTAATTTGTCAAAACGTAAGTTTAACTTGTTAAAAACATAATTTAACTTGTCAAAATATAACTTTAACTTGTAAAAAACGTACTTTAACTTGTCAAAATGTAATTTTAATGTGTCAAAACATAACTTTAAGTTGTTAAAACGAATATTTAACTGGTAAAAAATGTACTTTAACTTGTACAAAACTTATTTCAACTTGTAAAACACTTACTTTAACTTGTAAAAAACGTATTTCAACTTGTAAAAAACGTACTTTAACTTGTAAAAAACGTACTTTAACTTGTCAAAACGTAACTTTAACTTTTAAAAAAGCTACATTAACTTGTCAAAAAGTAACTTTAACTTGTCAAAACGTAAGTTTAACTTGTTAAAAACACACATTAACTTGTAAAAAACGTACTTTAACTTGTCAAAAATGTGGTTTAACTTGTAACAAATGTCCTTTAACTTGTAAAAAAGTACTTCATCTTGTAAAAAACGTACTTTAACATGTAAAAAACGTACTTTAACTTGTAAAAAACGTACTTTAACTTGTCAAAACGTAACTTTAACTTGTCAAAACGTAACTTTAACTTGTAAAAAACCAATTTTAACTTGTCAAAACGTAACTTTAAGTTGTTAAAAACGTATTTCAACTTGTAAAACACTTACTTTAACTTGTAAAAAACGTACTTCAACTTGTAAAAAACGTATTTCAACTTGTAAAACACTTACTTTAACTTGTAAAACACTTACTTTAACTTGTAAAAAAGGTACTTCAACTTGTAAAAAACATACTTTAACTTATAAAAAAGTATTTTAACGTGTCAAAATGTAACTTTAACTTGTCAAAACGTAACTTTAACTTGTTAAAAACGTACTTTAACTTGTAAAAAACATAATTTAAGTTGTCAAAATGTAACTTTAACTTGTCAAAACGTGAATTTAAATTATTAAAAACGTTCTTTAACTTGTCAAAACGTAAGTTTAACTTGTTAAAAACATACATTCACTTCTAAAAAACGTAGTTTAACTTGTCAAAAATGTTGTTTAACTTGTAACAAAAGTACTTTAACTTGTAAAAACGTACTTCAACTTGAAAAAAACGTACTTTAAGTTGTAAAAAACCTATTTTAACTTGTCAAAATGTAACTTTAATTTGTCAAAACGTAAGTTTAACTTGTTTAAAACACACATTAACTTGTAAAAAACGTACTTTAACTTGTCAAAAATGTGGGTTAACTTGTAACAAATGTACTTAAACATGTAAAAAAGTATTACAACTTGTAAAAAACGTACTTTAACTTGTAACAAATGTACTTTAACTTGTAAAAAACGTACTTTAACTTGTCAAAATGTAACTTTAACTTGTTAAAAACCTACATCAACTTGTCAAAACGTAACTTTAACTTGACAAAACGTGAGTTTAACTTATTAAACACATACATTAACTTGTAAAAAACGTACTTTAACTTGTCAAAAATGTGGTTTAACTTGTATCAAATGTACTTTAACTGGTAAAAACATACTTCAACTAGTAAAAAATGTATTTTAACTTGTAATTAACCTACATTAACTTGTGAAATATGTTTAATTTATCAAAACGTATGTTTAACTTGTTAAAAACGTAATTTAACATGTCAGAACGTAACTTTAACTTGTCAAAATGTAATTTTAATGTGTCAAAAAGTAACTTAAAGTTGTTAAAACTTAACTTTAACTTGTAAAAAACGTACTTCAACTTGTAAAAAACGTACTTCAACTTGTATAACACTTGCTTTAACTTGTAAAAAACGTATTTTAACGTGTAAAAATGTAACTTTAACTTGTCGAAACGTAACTTTAAATTATTAAAAACGTACTTTAACTTCTAAAAAACGTACTTTAACTTGTAAAAAACGTACTTTAACTTTTCAAAACGTAACTTTAACTCTGAAAAATCCTACTTTAACTTGTCAAAACATAACTTTAACTTGTCAAAACGTAAGTTTAACTTGTTAAAAACATTTATTAACTAGTAAAAAACGTACTTTAACTTGTCAAAAATGTGGTTTGACTTGTAACAAATGTACTTTAACTTGTAAAAACGAATTTCAACTTGTAAAAAACATAATTTAACTTGTAAAAAACCTACTTTAACTTGTCAAAACGTAACTTGAATTTGTCAAAACGTAAGTTTAACTTGTTAAAAACGTAATATAACTTGTCAAAACATAACTTTAACTTGTAAAAAACGTACTTTAACTTTTAGAAATGTAATTTTCATGTGTCAAAACGTAACTTTAAGTTGTTAAAACGTAACTTTAACTTGTAAAAATCGTACTACAACTTAAAAAAAAAACGTACTTCAACTTGTAAAAAACTTGCTTTAACTTGTAAAAAACGTACATCAACTTGTAAAAAACGTACTGTAAACTGTAAAAAATGTATTTTAAGGTGTTAAAATGTAACTTTAACTTTTCAAAACGTACTTTAACTTGTAAAAAACGTACTATAATTGTAAAAATGTACTTTAACTTGTGAAAACGTAACTTTAACTTGTAAAAAACCTACTTTAACATGTGAAAACGTAACTTTAACTTGTCAAAATGTAAGTTTAACTTGTTAAAAACATACATTAACTGGTAAAAAATGTACTTTAACTTGTCAAAAATGTGGTTTAACTTGTAACAAATGTACTTTAACTTGTAAAAACGTACTTCAACTTGTAAAAAACGTACTTTAACTTGTAAAAACCTACTTTAACTTGTCAAAACGTAACTTTAACTTGTCAAAACGTAAGTTTAACTATTTAAAAACATAATTTAACTTGTCAAAATGTAACTTTAACTTGTAAAAAACGTAATTTAACTTGTCAAAATGTAATTTTAATGTGTCAAAGCGTAACTTTAAGTTGTTTAAACTTAAATATAACTAGTAAAAAATGTACTTTAACTTGTAAAAAACGTATTTCAACTTGTAAAACACTTACTTTAATTTGTAAAAAACGTACTTCAACTTGTAAAAAACTTACTTTAACTTGAAAAAAGTTTTTTAACGTGTCAAAATGTAACTTTAAGTTGTCAAAACGTAACTTTAACTTGTTAAAAACGTACTTTAACTTGTAAAAAACGTACTTTAACTTGTAAAAAATGTACTTTAACTTGTCAAAACGTAACTTTAACTTGTAAAAAACCTACTTTAACTTGTCTAAACGTAACTTTAACTTGTCAAAATGTAAGTTTAACTTGTTAAAAACATACATTAACTGGTAAAAAAGGTACTTTAACTTGTCAAAAATGTGGTTTAACTTGTAACAAATGTACTTTAACTTGTAAAAAAACGCACTTTAACTTGTAAAAAACCTACTTTAACTTGTAAAAAACGTACTTTAACTTGTAAAAAACTTACTTTAACTTGTAAAAACGTACTTCAACTTGTAAAAAAACGTACTTTAAATTGTAAAAAACCTACTTTAACTTGTAAAAAACGTACTTTAACTTGCTAAAACATAACCTTAACATGTCAAACATAAGTTTAACTTGATAAAAATATACATTAACTTGTTAAAAACGTACTTTAACTTGTCAAAAATGTGGTTTAACTTGTAACAAATGTATTTTAACTTGTAAAAACGTACTTTAACTTGTAAAAAACATACATTAACTTGTAAAGACCTACTTTAACTTGTCAAAAATGTGGTTTAACTTGTAACAAATGTACTTTAACTTGTAAAAACGTACTTCAACTTGTAAAAAACATATTTTAACTTGTAAAAAACCTACTTTAACTTGTCAAAACGTAACTTTAATTTGTCAAAACGTAACTTTAACTTGTTAAAAACATAATTTAACTTGTCAAAACGTAACTGTAACTTGTAAAAAATGTACTTTAACTTGTCAAAATGTAATTTTAATGTGTCAAAACGTAACTTGAAGTTGTTAAAACGTAACTTTAACTGGTAAAAAATGTACTTTAACTTGTAAAAAACATATTTCAACTTCTAAAACACTTACTTCAACTTCTAAAAAACGTACTTCAACTTCTAAAAAACGTACTTTAAGTCGTAAAAAATATTTTTTAACGTGTCAAAATGTAACTTAAACTTGTCAAAACGTAACTTTAACTTGTAAAAAACGTACTTCAACTTGTAAAAAACGTACTTTAACTTGTAAAAAACGTACTTTAACTTGTCAAAACGTAACTTTGACTTGTGAAAAACCTATATCAACTTGTCAAAATGTCACTTTAACTTGTCAAAACGTAAGTTTAACTTGTTAAAAACATACATTTACATGTAAAAAACGTACTTTAACTTGTCAAAAATGTGGTTTAACTTGTATCAAATGTACTTTAACTGGTAAAAACATACTTCAACTAGTAGAAAATGTATTTTAACTTGTAAAAAACCTACTTTAAGTTGTGAAATATGTTTAATTTATCAAAACGTATGTTTAACTTGTTAAAAACGTAATTTAACATGTCAGAACGTAACTTTAACTTGTCAAAATGTAATTTTAATGTGTCAAAAAGTAACTTAAAGTTGTTAAAACTTAACTTTAACTTGTAAAAAACGTACTTCAACTTGTAAAAAACGTACTTCAACTTGTATAACACTTGCTTTAACTTGTAAAAAACGTATTTTAACGTGTCAAAATGTAACTTTAACTTGTCGAAACGTAACTTTAAATTATTAAAAACGTACTTTAACTTCTAAAAAACGTACTTTAACTTGTAAAAAACGTACTTTAACTTGTCAAAACGTAACTTTAACTTTGAAAAATCCTACTTTAACTTGTCAAAACATAACTTTAACTTGTCAAAACGTAAGTTTAACTTGTTAAAAACATTTATTAACTAGTAAAAAACGTACTTTAACTTGTCAAAAATGTGGTTTGACTTGTAACAAATGTACTTTAACTTGTAAAAACGTATTTCAACTTGTAAAAAACATAATTTAACTTGTAAAAAACCTACTTTAACTTGTCAAAACGTAACTTGAATTTGTCAAAACGTAAGTTTAACTTGTTAAAAACGTAATATAACTTGTCAAAACATAACTTTAACTTGTAAAAAACGTACTTTAACTTTTAGAAATGTAATTTTCATGTGTCAAAACGTAACTTTAAGTTGTTAAAACGTAACTTTAACTTGTAAAAATCGTACTACAACTTAGAAAAAAACGTACTTCAACTTGTAAAACACTTGCTTTAACTTGTAAAAAACGTACATCAACTTGTAAAAAAGGTACTGTAAACTGTAAAATGTATTTTAAGGTGTTAAAATGTAACTTTAACATGTCAAAACGTACTTTAACTTGTAAAAAACGTACTTTAATTGTAAAAATGTACTTTAACTTGTGAAAACGTAACTTTAACTTGTAAAAAACCTACTTTAACATGTCAAAACGTAACTTTAACTTGTCAAAATGTAAGTTTAACTTGTTAAAAACATACATTAACTGGTAAAAAACGTACTTTAACTTGTCAAAAATGTGGTTTAACTTGTAACAAATGTACTTTAACTTGTAAAAACGTACTTCAACTTGTAAAAAACGTACTTTAACTTGTAAAAACCTACTTTAACTTGTCAAAACGTAACTTTAACTTGTCAAACCGTAAGTTTAACTATTTAAAAACACAATTTAACTTGTCAAAATGTAACTTTAACTTGTAAAAAACGTAATTTAACTTGTCAAAATGTAATTTTAATGTGTCAAAGAGTAACTTTAAGTCGTTAAAACTTAAATATAACTGGTAAAAAATGTACTTTAACTTGTAAAAAACGTATTTCACTTGTAAAACACTTACTTTAATTTGTAAAAAACGTACTTCAACTTGTAAAAAACTTACTTTAACTTGAAAAAAGTTTTTTAACGTGTCAAAATGTAACTTTAAGTTGTCAAAACGTAACTTTAACTTGTGAAAAACGTACTTTAACTTGTAAAAAACGTACTTTAACTTGTAAAAAATGTACTTTAACTTGTCAAAACGTAACTTTAACTTGTAAAAAACCTACTTTAACTTGTCTAAACGTAACTTTAACTTGTCAAAATGTAAGTTTAACTTGTTAAAAACATACATTAACTGGTAAAAAAGGTACTTTAACTTGTCAAAAATGTGGTTTAACTTGTAACAAATGTACTTTAACTTGTAAAAAAACGCACTTTAACTTGTAAAAAACCTACTTTAACTTGTAAAAAACGTACTTTAACTTGTAAAAAACTTACTTTAACTTGTAAAAACGTACTTCAACTTGTAAAAAAACATACTTTAAATTGTAAAAAACCTACTTTAACTTGTAAAAAACGTACTTTAACTTGCTAAAACGTAACCTTAACATGTCAAACATAAGTTTAACTTGGTAAAAATATACATTAACTTGTAAAAAACGTACTTTAACTTGTCAAAAATGTGGTTTAACTTGTAACAAATGTACTTTAACTTGTAAAAACGTACTTCAACTTGTAAAAAACATACATTAACTTGTAAAGACCTACTTTAACTTGTCAAAAATGTGGTTTAACTTGTAACAAATGTACTTTAACTTGTAAAAACGTACTTCAACTTGTAAAAAACATATTTTAACTTGTAAAAAACCTACTTTAACTTGTCAAAACGTAACTTTAATTTGTCAAAACGTAACTTTAACTTGTTAAAAACATAATTTAACTTGTCAAAACGTAACTGTAACTTGTAAAAAATGTACTTTAACTTGTCAAAATGTAATTTTAATGTGTCAAAACGTAACTTGAAGTTGTTAAAACGTAACTTTAACTGGTAAAAAATGTACTTTACCTTGTAAAAAACATATTTCAACTTCTAAAACACTTACTTCAACTTCTAAAAAACGTACTTCAACTTCTAAAAAACGTACTTTAAGTCGTAAAAAATATATTTTAACGTGTCAAAATGTAACTTAAACTTGTCAAAACGTAACTTTAACTTGTAAAAAACGTACTTCAACTTGTAAAAAACGTACTTTAACTTGTAAAAAACGTACTTTAACTTGTCAAAACGTAACTTTGACTTGTGAAAAACCTACATCAACTTGTCAAAACGTAACTTTAACTTGTCAAAACGTAAGTTTAACTTGTTAAAAACATACATTTACTTGTAAAAAATGTACTTAAATTGTCAAAAATATGGGTTAACTTGTAACAAATGTACTTTAACATGTAAAAAAGTATCACAACTTGTAAAAAACGTACTTTAACTTGTAACAAATGTACTTTAACTTGTAAAAAACGTACTTTAACTTGTCAAAACGTAAATTTAACTTGTAAAAAACCTATATTAACTTGTCAAAACGTAAGTTTAACTTGTTAAAAACATTTATTAAATTGTAAAAAACGTACTTTAACTTGTCAAAAATGTGGTTTAACTTGTAACAAATGTACTTTAACTTGTAAAAACGTACTTCAACTTGTAAAAAACGTATTTTAACTTGTAAAAAACCTACTTTAACTTGTCAAAACGTAACTTTAATTTGTCAAAACGTAACTTTAACTTGTTAAAAACATAATTTAACTTGTCAAAACGTAACTGTAACTTGTAAAAAATGTACTTTAACTTGTCAAAATGTAATTTTAATGTGTCAAAACGTAACTTGAAGTTGTTAAAACGTAACTTTAACTGGTAAAAAATGTACTTTAACTTGTAAAAAACATATTTCAACTTCTAAAACACTTACTTCAACTTCTAAAAAACGTACTTCAACTTCTAAAAAACGTACTTTAAGTCGTAAAAAATATATTTTAACGTGTCAAAATGTAACTTAAACTTGTCAAATCGTAACTTTAACTTGTAAAAAACGTACTTCAACTTGTAAAAAACGTACTTTAACTTGTAAAAAACGTGCTTTAACTTGTCAAAACGTAACTTTAACTTGTGAAAAACCTACATCAACTTGTCAAAACGTAACTTTAACTTGTCAAAACGTAAGTTTAACTTGTTAAAAACATACATTTACTTGTAAAAAATGTACTTTAACTTGTCAAAAATGTGGGTTAACTTGTAACAAATGTACTTTAACATGTAAAAAAGTATCACAACTTGTAAAAAACGTACTTTAACTTGTAACAAATGTACTTTAACTTGTAAAAAACGTACTTTAACTTGTCAAAACGTAACTTTAACTTGTAAAAAACCTACATTAACTTGTCAAAACGTAAGTTTAACTTGTTAAAAACATTTATAAACTTGTAAAAAACGTACTTTAACTTGTCAAAAATGTGGTTTAACTTGTAACAAATGTACTTTAACTTGTAAAAACGTACTTCAACTTGTAAAAAACATACATTAACTTGTAAAGACCTACTTTAACTTGTCAAAAATGTGGTTTAACTTGTAACAAATGTACTTTAACTTGTAAAAACGTACTTCAACTTGTAAAAAACGTATTTTAACTTGTAAAAAACCTACTTTAACTTGTCAAAACGTAACTTTAATTTGTCAAAACGTAACTTTAACTTGTTAAAAACATAATTTAACTTGTCAAAACGTAACTGTAACTTGTAAAAAATGTACTTTAACTTGTCAAAATGTAATTTTAATGTGTCAAAACATAACTTGAAGTTGTTAAAACGTAACTTTAACTAGTAAAAAATGTACTTTAACTTGTAAAAAACATATTTCAACTTCTAAAACACTTACTTCAACTTCTAAAAAACGTACTTCAACTTCTAAAAAACGTACTTTAAGTCGTAAAAAATATATTTTAACGTGTCAAAATGTAACTTAAACTTGTCGAAACGTAACTTTAACTTGTAAAAAACGTACTTCAACTTGTAAAAAACGTACTTTAACTTGTAAAAAACGTACTTTAACTTGTCAAAACGTAACTTTGACTTGTGAAAAACCTACATCAACTTGTCAAAACGTAACTTTAACTTGTCAAAACGTAAGTTTAACTTGTTAAAAACATACATTTACATGTAAAAAACGTACTTTAACTTGTCAAAAATGTGGTTTAACTTGTAACAAATGTACTTTAACTGGTAAAAACATACTTCAACTAGTAAAAAATGTATTTTAACTTGTAAAAAACCTACTTTAACTTGTGAAATATGTTTAATTTACCAAAACGTATGTTTAACTTGTTAAAAACGTAATTTAACATGTCAGAACGTAACTTTAACTTGTCAAAATGTAATTTTAATGTGTCAAAAAGTAACTTAAAGTTGTTAAAACTTAACTTTAACTTGTAAAAAACGTACTTCAACTTGTATAACACTTGCTTTAACTTGTAAAAAACGTATTTTAACGTGTCAAAATGTAACTTTAACTTGTCGAAACGTAACTTTAAATTATTAAAAACGTACTTTAACTTCTAAAAAACGTACTTTAACTTGTAAAAAACGTACTTTAACTTGTCAAAACGTAACTTTAACTTTGAAAAATCCTACTTTAACTTGTCAAAACATAACTTTAACTTGTCAAAACGTAAGTTTAACTTGTTAAAAACATTTATTAACTAGTAAAAAACGTACTTTAACTTGTCAAAAATGTGGTTTGACTTGTAACAAATGTACTTTAACTTGTAAAAACGTATTTCAACTTGTAAAAAACATAATTTAACTTGTAAAAAACCTACTTTAACTTGTCAAAACGTAACTTGAATTTGTCAAAACGTAAGTTTAACTTGTTAAAAACGTAATATAACTTGTCAAAACATAACTTTAACTTGTAAAAAACGTACTTTAACTTTTAGAAATGTAATTTTCATGTGTCAAAACGTAACTTTAAGTTGTTAAAACGTAACTTTAACTTGTAAAAATCGTACTACAACTTAGAAAAAAACGTACTTCAACTTGTAAAACACTTGCTTTAACTTGTAAAAAACGTACATCAACTTGTAAAAAACGTACTGTAAACTGTAAAATGTATTTTAAGGTGTTAAAATGTAACTTTAACTTGTCAAAACGTACGTTAACTTGTAAAAAACGTACTTTAATTGTAAAAATGTACTTTAACTTGTGAAAACGTAACTTTAACTTGTAAAAAACCTACTTTAACATGTCAAAACGTAACTTTAACTTGTCAAAATGTAAGTTTAACTTGTTAAAAACATACATTAACTGGTAAAAAACGTACTTTAACTTGTCAAAAATGTGGTTTAACTTGTAACAAATGTACTTTAACTTGTAAAAACGTACTTCAACTTGTAAAAAACGTACTTTAACTTGTAAAAACCTACTTTAACTTGTCAAAACGTAACTTTAACTTGTCAAAACGTAAGTTTAACTATTTAAAAACATAATTTAACTTGTCAAAATGTAACTTTAACTTGTAAAAAACGTAATTTAACTTGTCAAAATGTAATTTTAATGTGTCAAAGAGTAACTTTAAGTCGTTAAAACTTAAATATAACTGGTAAAAAATGTACTTTAACTTGTAAAAAACGTATTTCAACTTGTAAAACACTTACTTTAATTTGTAAAAAACGTACTTCAACTTGTAAAAAACTTACTTTAACTTGAAAAAAGTTTTTTAACGTGTCAAAATGTAACTTTAAGTTGTCAAAACGTTACTTTAACTTGTTAAAAACGTACTTTAACTTGTTAAAAACGTACTTTAACTTGTAAAAAATGTACTTTAACTTGTCAAAACGTAACTTTAACTTGTAAAAAACCTACTTTAACTTGTCTAAACGTAACTTTAACTTGTCAAAATGTAAGTTTAACTTGTTAAAAACATACATTAACTGGTAAAAAAGGTACTTTAACTTGTCAAAAATGTGGTTTAACTTGTAACAAATGTACTTTAACTTTTAAAAAAACGCACTTTAACTTGTAAAAAACCTACTTTAACTTGTAAAAAACGTACTTTAACTTGTAAAAAACTTACTTTAACTTGTATAAACGTACTTCAACTTGTAAAAAAACATACTTTAAATTGTAAAAAACCTACTTTAACTTGTAAAAAACGTACTTTAACTTGGTAAAACGTAACCTTAACATGTCAAACATAAGTTTAACTTGGTAAAAATATACATTAACTTGTAAAAAACGTACTTTAACTTGTCAAAAATGTGGTTTAACTTGTAACAAATGTACTTTAACTTGTAAAAACGTACTTCAACTTGTAAAAAACATACATTAACTTGTAAAGACCTACTTTAACTTGTCAAAAATGTGGTTTAACTTGTAACAAATGTACTTTAACTTGTAAAAACGTACTTCAACTTGTAAAAAACATATTTTAACTTGTAAAAAACCTACTTTAACTTGTCAAAACGTAACTTTAATTTGTCAAAACGTAACTTTAACTTGTTAAAAACATAATTTAACTTGTCAAAACGTAACTGTAACTTGTAAGAAATGTACTTTAACTTGTCAAAATGTAATTTTAATGTGTCAAAACGTAACTTGAAGTTGTTAAAACGTAACTTTAACTTGTAAAAAACATTTTTCAACTTCTAAAACACTTACTTCAACTTCTAAAAAACGTACTTCAACTTCTAAAAAACGTACTTTAAGTCGTAAAAAATATATTTTAACGTGTCAAAATATAACTTAAACTTGTCAAAACGTAACTTTAACTTGTAAAAAACGTACTTCAACTTGTAAAAAACGTACTTTAACTTGTAAAAAACGTACTTTAACTTGTCAAAACGTAACTTTGACTTGTGAAAAACCTACATCAACTTGTCAAAACGTAACTTTAACTTGTCAAAACGTAAGTTTAACTTGTTAAAAACATACATTTACTTGTAAAAAATGTACTTTAACTTGTCAAAAATATGGGTTAACTTGTAACAAATGTACTTTAACATGTAAAAAAGTATCACAACTTGTAAAAAACGTACTTTAACTTGTAACAAATGTACTTTAACTTGTAAAAAACGTACTTTAACTTGTCAAAACGTAAATTTAACTTGTAAAAAACCTATATTAACTTGTCAAAACGTAAGTTTAACTTGTTAAAAACATTTATTAACTTGTAAAAAACGTACTTTAACTTGTCAAAAATATGGTTTAACTTGTAACAAATGTACTTTAACTTGTAAAAACGTACTTCAACTTGTAAAAAACATACATTAACTTGTAAAGACCTACTTTAACTTGTCAAAAATGTGGTTTAACTTGTAACAAATGTACTTTAACTTGTAAAAACGTACTTCAAGTTGTAAAAAACGTATTTTAACTTGTAAAAAACCTACTTTAACTTGTCAAAACGTAACTTTAATTTGTCAAAAAGTAACTTTAACTTGTTAAAAACATAATTTAACTTGTCAAAACGTAACTGTAACTTGTAAAAAATGTACTTTAACTTGTCAAAATGTAATTTTAATGTGTCAAAACGTAACTTGAAGTTGTTAAAACGTAACTATAACTGGTAAAAAATGTACTTTAAATTGTAAAAAACATATTTCAACTTCTAAAACACTTACTTCAACTTCTAAAAAACGTACTTCAACTTCTAAAAAACGTACTTTAAGTCGTAAAAAATATATTTTAACGTGTCAAAATGTAACTTAAACTAGTCAAATCGTAACTTTAACTTGTAAAAAACGTACTTCAACTTGTAAAAAACGTACTTTAACTTGTAAAAAACGTGCTTTAACTTGTCAAAACGTAACTTTAACTTGTGAAAACCCTACATCAACTTGTCAAAACGTAACTTTAACTTGTCAAAACGTAAGTTTAACTTGTTAAAAACATACATTTACTTGTAAAAAATGTACTTTAACTTGTCAAAAATGTGGGTTAGCTTGTAACAAATGTACTTTAACATGTAAAAAAGTATCACAACTTGTAAAAAACGTACTTTAACTTGTAACAAATGTACTTTAACTTGTAAAAAACGTACTTTAACTTGTCAAAACGTAACTTTAACTTGTAAAAAACCTACATTAACTTGTCAAAACGTAAGTTTAACTTGTTAAAAACATTTATTAACTTGTAAAAAACATACTTTAACTTGTCAAAAATGTGGTTTAACTTGTAACAAATGTATTTTAACTTGTAAAAACGTACTTCAACTTGTAAAAAACATACATTAACTTGTAAAGACCTACTTTAACTTGTCAAAAATGTGGTTTAACTTGTAACAAATGTACTTTAACTTGTAAAAACGTACTTCAACTTGTAAAAAACGTATTTTAACTTGTAAAAAACCTACTTTAACTTGTCAAAACGTAACTTTAATTTGTCAAAACGTAACTTTAACTTGTTAAAAACATAATTTAACTTGTCAAAACGTAACTGTAACTTGTAAAAAATGTACTTTAACTTGTCAAAATGTAATTTTAATGTGTCAAAACGTAACTTGAAGTTGTTAAAACGTAACTTTAACTTGTAAAAAACATTTTTCAACTTCTAAAACACTTACTTCAACTTCTAAAAAACGTACTTCAACTTCTAAAAAACGTACTTTAAGTCGTAAAAAATATATTTTAACGTGTCAAAATATAACTTAAACTTGTCAAAACGTAACTTTAACTTGTAAAAAACGTACTTCAACTTGTAAAAAACGTACTTTAACTTGTAAAAAACGTACTTTAACTTGTCAAAACGTAACTTTGACTTGTGAAAAACCTACATCAACTTGTCAAAACGTAACTTTAACTTGTCAAAACGTAAGTTTAACTTGTTAAAAACATACATTTACTTGTAAAAAATGTACTTTAACTTGTCAAAAATATGGGTTAACTTGTAAAAAATGTACTTTAACATGTAAAAAAGTATCACAACTTGTAAAAAACGTACTTTAACTTGTAACAAATGTACTTTAACTTGTAAAAAACGTACTTTAACTTGTCAAAACGTAAATTTAACTTGTAAAAAACCTATATTAACTTGTCAAAACGTAAGTTTAACTTGTTAAAAACATTTATTAACTTGTAAAAAACGTACTTTAACTTGTCAAAAATATGGTTTAACCTGTAACAAATGTACTTTAACTTGTAAAAACGTACTTCAACTTGTAAAAAACATACATTAACTTGTAAAGACCTACTTTAACTTGTCAAAAATGTGGTTTAACTTGTAACAAATGTACTTTAACTTGTAAAAACGTACTTCAACTTGTAAAAAACGTATTTTAACTTGTAAAAAACCTACTTTAACTTGTCAAAACGTAACTTTAATTTGTCAAAAAGTAACTTTAACTTGTTAAAAACATAATTTAACTTGTCAAAACGTAACTGTAACTTGTAAAAAATGTACTTTAACTTGTCAAAATGTAATTTTAATGTGTCAAAACGTAACTTGAAGTTGTTAAAACGTAACTATAACTGGTAAAAAATGTACTTTAACTTGTAAAAAACATATTTCAACTTCTAAAACACTTACTTCAACTTCTAAAAAACGTACTTCAACTTCTAAAAAACGTACTTTAAGTCGTAAAAAATATATTTTAACGTGTCAAAATGTAACTTAAACTAGTCAAATCGTAACTTTAACTTGTAAAAAACGTACTTCAACTTGTAAAAAACGTACTTTAACTTGTAAAAAACGTGCTTTAACTTGTCAAAACGTAACTTTAACTTGTGAAAACCCTACATCAACTTGTCAAAACGTAACTTTAACTTGTCAAAACGTAAGTTTAACTTGTTAAAAACATACATTTACTTGTAAAAAATGTACTTTAACTTGTCATAAATGTGGGTTAACTTGTAACAAATGTACTTTAACATGTAAAAAAGTATCACAACTTGTAAAAAACGTACTTTAACTTGTAACAAATGTACTTTAACTTGTAAAAAACGTACTTTAACTTGTCAAAACGTAACTTTAACTTGTAAAAAACCTACATTAACTTGTCAAAACGTAAGTTTAACTTGTTAAAAACATTTATTAACTTATAAAAAACGTACTTTAACTTGTCAAAAATGTGGTTTAACTTGTAACAAATGTATTTTAACTTGTAAAAACGTACTTCAACTTGTAAAAAACATACATTAACTTGTAAAGACCTACTTTAACTTGTCAAAAATGTGGTTTAACTTCTAACAAATGTACTTTAACTTGTAAAAACGTACTTCAACTTGTAAAAAACGTATTTTAACTTGTAAAAAACCTACTTTAACTTGTCAAAACGTAACTTTAATTTGTCAAAAAGTAACTTTAACTTGTTAAAAACATAATTTAACTTGTCAAAACGTAACTGTAACTTGTAAAAAATGTACTTTAACTTGTCAAAATGTAATTTTAATGTGTCAAAACGTAACTTGAATTTGTTAAAACGTAACTTTAACTGGTCAAAAATGTACTTTAATTTGTAAAAAACATATTTCAACTTCTAAAACACTTACTTCAACTTCTAAAAAACGTATTTCAACTTCTAAAAAACGTACTTTAAGTCGTAAAAAATATATTTTAACGTGTCAAAATGTAACTTAAACTTGTCAAATCGTAACTTTAACTTGTAAAAAACGTACTTTAACTTGTAAAAAATGTACTTTAACTTGTAAAAACGTAAGTTTAACTTGTAAAAAACCTACTTTAACTTGTCAAAACGTAACTTTAACTTGTCAAAATGTAAGTTTAACTTGTTAAAAACATACATTAACTGGTAAAAAAGGTACTTTAACTTGTCAAAAATGTGGTTTAACTTGTAACAAATGTACTTTAACTTGTAAAAAACGTACTTTAACTTGTAAAAAACCTACTTTAACTTGTAAAAAACGTACTTTAACTTGTAAAAAACTTACTTTTACTTGTAAAAACGTACTTCAACTTGTAAAAAACGTACATTAACTTGTTAAAAACCTACTTTAACTTGTAAAAAACGTACTTTAACTTGCCAAAACGTAACCTTAACATGTCAAACGTAAGTTTAACTTGGTAAAAATATACATTAACTTGTAAAAAACGTACTTTAACTTGTCAAATATGTGGTTTAACTTGTAACAAATGTACTTTAACTTGTAAAAACGTTCTTCAACTTGTAAAAAGCATACATTAACTTGTAAAAACCTACTTTAACTTGTCAAAAATGTGATTTAACTTGTAACAAATGTACTTTAACTTGTAAAAACGTACTTCAACTTGTAAAAAACCTACTTTAACTTGTCAAAACGTAACTTTAATTTGTCAAAATGTAATTTTAATGTGTCAAAACGTACTTTAACTTGTCAAAAATGTGGTTTAACTTGTAACAAATGTAATTTAACTTGTAAAAACGTACTTCAACTTGTAAAAAACGTATTTTAACTTGTAAAAAACGTACTTTAACTTGTCAAAACGTAACTTTAATTTGTCAAAACTTAAGTTTAACTTGTTAAAAACATAATTTAACTTGTAAAAAACGTACTTTAACTTTTCAAAATGTAATTTCAATGTGTCAAAACGTAACTTGAAGTTGGTAAAACGTAACTTTAACTGGTAAAAAATGTACATTTACTTGTAAAACGTACTTCGTCTTGTAAAAGGCTTACTTTAACTTGTAAAAAACGTACTTGGAATGGTAAAAAACGTACTTTAACTTGTCAAAATGTTACTTTAACTTGTCAAAACATAACTTTAACTTGTTCAGAACGTACTTTAACTTGTAAAAAAAGTACTTTAACTTGTCAAAACGTAACTTTAACTTGTAAAAAACTTACTTTAACTTGTCAAAACGTAACTTAAGCTTTTCAAAAGGTAAGTTTAACTTTTTCAAAACATACATTAACTTGTAAAAACGTACTTCTACTTGTAAAAAACGTACTTTAACTTGTAAAAAACCTACTTTAATTTGTCAAAACGTAAGTTTAACTTGTAAAAAACGTACTTTAACTTGTCAAAATGTAATTTTAATGTGTCAAAACGTAACTTTAACTTGTAAAAAATGTACTTTAACATGTAAAGAACTCACTTCAACTTGTAAAACACGTACTTTAACTTGTATAAAAAGTACTTCAACTTGTAAAAAACGTACTTTAATTTGTAAAAAATGTAATTTAACGTGTTAAAATGTAACTTTAACTTGTCAAAACGTAAATTTAACATGTTAAAAACGTACTTTAACTTGTAAAAAACCTACTTTAACTTGTCAAAACGTAACTTTAACATGTCAAAACGTAACTTTAACTTGTAAAACACGTACTTTAACTTGTAAAAAACGTACTTTAACTTCTAAAAAACATACTTGACCTTGTCAAAACGTAACTTTAACTTGTAAAAAACCTACATTAACTTGTTAAAACGTAACTTTAACTTGTCAAAACGTAACTTTAACTTTTTAAAAACATACAATAACTTGTAAATAACGTACTTTAACATGTCCAAAATGTGGTTTAACTTGTAACAAATGAACTTTAACTTGTAAAAACGTACTTCAACTTGTAAAAAACGTACTTTAACTTGTAAAAAACCTACTTTAACTTGTCAAAACGTACTTTAACTTGTAAAAAACCTACTTCTACTTGTAAAAAATGTACTTTAACTTGTAAAAAACCTACTTTAATTTATCAAAACGTAAGTTTAACTTGTTAAAAATGTAGTTTAACTTGTCAAAACGTAACTTTAACTTGTAAAAAACGTACTTTAACTTGTCAAAATGTAATTTTAATGTGTCAAAACGTAACTTTAAGTTGTTAAAACGTAAGTTTAACTTGTAAAAAATGTACTTTAACATGTAAATAACTCACTTCAACTTGTAAAACACGTACTTTAACTTGTAAAAAAAGTACTTCAACTTGTAAAAAACGTACTTTAATTTGTAAAAAATGTAATTTAACGTGTTAAAATGTAACTTTAACTTGTCAAAACTTAAATTTAACATGTTAAAAACGTACTTTAACTTGTAAAAAACCTACTTTAACATGTCAAAACGTAACTTTAACTTGTAAAACACGTACTTTAACTTGTAAAAAACGTACTTTAACTTGTCAAAATGTAATTTTAATGTGTCAAAACGTAACTTTAAGTTGTTAAAACGTAAGTTTAACTTGTAAAAAATGTACTTTAACATGTAAATAACTCACTTCAACTTGTAAAACACGTACTTTAACTTGTAAAAAAAGTACTTCAACTTGTAAAAAACGTACTTTAATTTGTAAAAAATGTAATTTAACGTGTTATTAACTTGTCAAAACGTAAATTTAACATGTTAAAAACGTACTTTAACTTGTAAAAAACCTACTTTAACATGTCAAAACGTTACTTTAACTTGTAAAACACGTACTTTAACTTGTAAAAAACGTACTTTAACTTGTAAAAACATACTTGACCTTGTCAAAACGTAACGTTAACTTGTAAAAAACCTACATTAACTTGTTAAAACGTAACTTTAACTTGTCAAAACGTAAGTTTAACTTTTTAAAAACATACAATAACTTGTAAATAACGTACTTTAACATGTCAAAAATGTGGTTTAAATTTTAACAAATGGACTTTAACTTGTATAAACGTACTTCAACTTGTAAAAAACATACTTTAACTTGTAAAAAACCTACTTTAACCTGTCAAAACGTAACTTGAATTTGTCAAAATGTAAGTTTATGTCAAAACGTAACTTTAACTTGTAAAAACGTACTTTAACTTGTCAAAAATGTGGTTTAACTTGTAACAAATGTACTTTAACTTGTAAAAACGTACTTCAACTTGTAAAAAACATACATTAACTTGTAAAAACCTACTTTAACTTGTCAAAAATGTGGTTTAACTTGTAACAAATGTACTTTAACTTGTAAAAACGTACTTCAACTTGTAAAAAACGTATTTTAACTTGTAAAAAACCTACTTTAACTTGTCAAAACGTAACTTTAATTTGTCAAAACGTAAATTTAACTTGTTAAAAACATAATTTAACTTGTCAAAACGTAACTGTAACTTGTAAAAAATGTACTTTAACTTGTCAAAATGTAATTTTAATGTGTCAAAGCGTAACTTTAAGTTGTTAAAACTTAAATTTAATTGGTAAAAAATGTACTTTAACTTGTAAAAAACGTATTTCAACTTGTAAAACATTTACTTTAACTTGTAAAAAACGTACTTCAACTTGTAAAAAACTTACTTTAACTTGCAAAAAGTTTTTTAACGTGTCAAAATGTAACTTTAAGCTGTCAAAACGTAACTTTAACTTGTTAAAAACGTACTTTAACTTGTAAAAAACGTACTTTAACTTGTAAAAAATGTACTTTAACTTGTAAAAACGTAAGTTTAACTTGTAAAAAACCTACTTTAACTTGTCAAAACGTAACTTTAACTTGTCAAAATGTAAGTTTAACTTGTTAAAAACATACATTAACTGGTAAAAAAGGTACTTTAACTTGTCAAAAATGTGGTTTAACTTGTAACAAATGTACTTTAACTTGTAAAAACGTACTTAAACTTGTAAAAAACATACTTTAACTTGTAAAAACCTACTTTAACTTGTCAAAAATGTGGTTTAACTTGTAACAAATGTACTTTAACTTGTAAAAACGTACTTCAACTTGTAAAAAACGTGCTTTAACTTGTCAAAAACCTACTTTAACTTGTCAAAACGTAAGTTTAACTTGTTAAAAATGTAGTTGAACTTGTCAAAACGTAACTTTAACTTGTAAAAAACGTACTTTAACTTGTCAAAATGTAATTTTAATGTGTCAAAACGTAACTTTAACTTGTAAAAAATGTACTTTAACATGTAAAGAACTCACTTCAACTTGTAAAACACGTACTTTAACTTGTATAAAAAGTACTTCAACGTGTAAAAAACGTACTTTAATTTGTAAAAAATGTAATTTAACGTGTTAAAATGTAACTTTAACTTGTCAAAACGTAAATTTAACATGTTAAAAACGTACTTTAACTTGTAAAAAACCTACTTTAACTTGTCAAAACGTAACTTTAACATGTCAAAACGTAACTTTAACTTGTAAAACACGTACTTTAACTTGTAAAAAACGTACTTTAACTTCTAAAAAACATACTTGACCTTGTCAAAACGTAACTTTAACTTGTCAAAAACCTACATTAACTTGTTAAAACGTAACTTTAACTTGTCAAAACGTAACTTTAACTTTTTAAAAACATACAATAACTTGTAAATAACGTACTTTAACATATCCAAAATGTGGTTTAACTTGTAACAAATGGACTTTAACTTGTAAAAACGTACTTCAACTTGTAAAAAACGTACTTTAACTTGTAAAAAACCTACTTTAACTTGTCAAAACGTACTTTAACTTGTAAAAAACCTACTTCTACTTGTAAAAAACGTACTTTAACTTGTAAAAAACCTACTTTAATTTATCAAAACGTAAGTTTAACTTGTTAAAAATGTAGTTTAACTTGTCAAAACGTAACTTTAACTTGTAAAAAACGTACTTTAACTTGTCAAAATGTAATTTTAATGTGTCAAAACGTAACTTTAAGTTGTTAAAACGTAAGTTTAACTTGTAAAAAATGTACTTTAACATGTAAATAACTCACTTCAACTTGTAAAACACGTACTTTAACTTGTAAAAAAAGTACTTCAACTTGTTAAAAACGTACTTTAATTTGTAAAAAATGTAATTTAACGTGTTAAAATGTAACTTTAACTTGTCAAAACGTAAATTTAACATGTTAAAAACGTACTTTAACTTGTAAAAAACCTACTTTAACATGTCAAAACGTAACTTTAACTTGTAAAAAATGTACTTTAACATGTAAATAACTCACTTCAACTTGTAAAACACGTACTTTAACTTGTAAAAAAAGTACTTCAACTTGTAAAAAACGTACTTTAATTTGTAAAAAATGTAGTTTTAATGTGTCAAAGCGTAACTTTAAGTTGTTAAAACTTAAATTTAATTGGTAAAAAATGTACTTTAACTTGTAAAAAACGTATTTCAACTTGTAAAACATTTACTTTAACTTGTAAAAAACGTACTTCAACTTGTAAAAAACTTACTTTAACTTGCAAAAAAAATTTTAACGTGTCAAAATGTAACTTTAAGCTGTCAAAACGTAACTTTAACTTGTTAAAAACGTACTTTAACTTGTAAAAAACGTACTTTAACTTGTAAAAAATGTACTTTAACTTGTAAAAACGTAAGTTTAACTTGTAAAAAACCTACTTTAACTTGTCAAAACGTAACTTTAACTTGTCAAAATGTAAGTTTAACTTGTTAAAAACATACATTAACTGGTAAAAAAGGTACTTTAACTTGTCAAAAATGTGGTTTAACTTGTAACAAATGTACTTTAACTTGTAAAAACGTACTTAAACTTGTAAAAAACATACATTAACTTGTAAAAACCTACTTTAACTTGTCAAAAATGTGGTTTAACTTGTAACAAATGTACTTTAACTTGTAAAAACGTACTTCAACTTGTAAAAAACGTACTTTAACTTGTAAAAAGTCTACTTTAACTTGTCAAAACGTAAGTTTAACTTGTTAAAAATGTAGTTTAACTTGTCAAAACGTAACTTTAACTTGTAAAAAACGTACTTTAACTTGTCAAAATGTAATTTTAATGTGTCAAAACGTAACTTTAACTTGTAAAAAATGTACTTTAACATGTAAAGAACTCACTTCAACTTGTAAAACACGTACTTTAACTTGTATAAAAAGTACTTCAACGTGTAAAAAACGTACTTTAATTTGTAAAAAATGTAATTTAACGTGTTAAAATGTAACTTTAACTTGTCAAAACGTAAATTTAACATGTTAAAAACGTACTTTAACTTGTAAAAAACCTACTTTAACTTGTCAAAACGTAACTTTAACATGTCAAAACGTAACTTTAACTTGTAAAACACGTACTTTAACTTGTAAAAAACGTACTTTAACTTCTAAAAAACATACTTGACCTTGTCAAAACGTAACTTTAACTTGTCAAAAACCTACATTAACTTGTTAAAACGTAACTTTAACTTGTCAAAACGTAACTTTAACTTTTTAAAAACATACAATAACTTGTAAATAACGTACTTTAACATGTCCAAAATGTGGTTTAACTTGTAACAAATGGACTTTAACTTGTAAAAACGTACTTCAACTTGTAAAAAACGTACTTTAACTTGTAAAAAACCTACTTTAACTTGTCAAAACGTACTTTAACTTGTAAAAAACCTACTTCTACTTGTAAAAAATGTACTTTAACTTGTAAAAAACCTACTTTAATTTATCAAAACGTAAGTTTAACTTGTTAAAAATGTAGTTTAACTTGTCAAAACGTAACTTTAACTTGTAAAAAACGTACTTTAACTTGTCAAAATGTAATTTTAATGTGTCAAAACGTAACTTTAAGTTGTTAAAACGTAAGTTTAACTTGTAAAAAATGTACTTTAACATGTAAATAACTCACTTCAACTTGTAAAACACGTACTTTAACTTGTAAAAAAAGTACTTCAACATGTAAAAAACGTACTTTAATTTGTAAAAAATGTAATTTAACGTGTTAAAATGTAACTTTAACTTGTCAAAACGTAAATTTAACATGTTAAAAACGTACTTTAACTTGTAAAAAACCTACTTTAAC
The DNA here is from genome assembly GCA_958296335.1 of Urtica urens. Lineage (NCBI taxonomy): Eukaryota > Viridiplantae > Streptophyta > Magnoliopsida > Rosales > Urticaceae > Urtica > Urtica urens. The sequence continues at coordinate 34,416 of CATQIS010000046.1, read as the reverse complement.
ATGTCAAAACGTAACTTTAACTTGTAAAAAATGTACTTTAACATGTAAATAACTCACTTCAACTTGTAAAACACGTACTTTAACTTGTAAAAAAAGTACTTCAACTTGTAAAAAACGTACTTTAATTTGTAAAAAATGTAGTTTTAATGTGTCAAAGCGTAACTTTAAGTTGTTAAAACTTAAATTTAATTGGTAAAAAATGTACTTTAACTTGTAAAAAACGTATTTCAACTTGTAAAACATTTACTTTAACTTGTAAAAAACGTACTTCAACTTGTAAAAAACTTACTTCAACTTGCAAAAAGTTTTTTAACGTGTCAAAATGTAACTTTAAGCTGTCAAAACGTAACTTTAACTTGTTAAAAACGTACTTTAACTTGTAAAAAACGTACTTTAACTTGTAAAAAATGTACTTTAACTTGTAAAAACGTAAGTTTAACTTGTAAAAAACCTACTTTAACTTGTCAAAACGTAACTTTAACTTGTCAAAATGTAAGTTTAACTTGTTAAAAACATACATTAACTGGTAAAAAAGGTACTTTAACTTGTCAAAAATGTGGTTTAACTTGTAACAAATGTACTTTAACTTGTAAAAAACGTACTTTAACTTGTAAAAAACCTACTTTAACTTGTAAAAAACGTACTTTAACTTGTAAAAAACTTACTTTTACTTGTAAAAACGTACTTCAACTTGTAAAAAACGTACTTTAACTTGTAAAAAACCTACTTTAACTTGTAAAAAACGTACTTTAACTTGCCAAAACGTAACCTTAACATGTCAAACGTAAGTTTAACTTGGTAAAAATATACATTAACTTGTAAAAAACGTACTTTAACTTGTAAAAAATGTGGTTTAACTTGTAACAAATGTACTTTAACTTGTAAAAACGTACTTAAACTTGTAAAAAACATACATTAACTTGTAAAAACCTACTTTAACTTGTCAAAAATGTGGTTTAACTTGTAACAAATGTACTTTAACTTGTAAAAACGTACTTCAACTTGTAAAAAACGTATTTTAACTTGTAAAAAACTTACTTTAACTTGTCAAAACGTAACTTTAATTTGTCAAAACGTAAATTTAACTTGTTAAAAAAATAATTTAACTTGTCAAAACGTAACTGTAACTTGTAAAAAATGTACTTTAACTTGTCAAAATGTAATTTTAATGTGTCAAAGCGTAACTTTAAGTTGTTAAAACTTAAATTTAATTGGTAAAAAATGTACTTTAACTTGTAAAAAACGTATTTCAACTTGTAAAACACTTACTTTAACTTGTAAAAAACGTACTTCAACTTGTAAAAAACTTACTTTAACTTGCAAAAAGTTTTTTAACGTGTCAAAATGTAACTTTAAGCTGTCAAAACGTAACTTTAACTTGTTAAAAACCTACTTTAACTTGTAAAAAACGTACTTTAACTTGTAAAAAACTTACTTTTACTTGTAAAAACGTACTTCAACTTGTAAAAAACGTACTTTAACTTGTAAAAACCCTACTTCAACTTGTAAAAAACGTACTTTAACTTGCCAAAACGTAACCTTAACATGTCAAACGTAAGTTTAACTTGGTAAAAATATACATTAACTTGTAAAAAACGTACTTTAACTTGTCAAAAATGTGGTTTAACTTGTAACAAATGTACTTTAACTTGTAAAAACGTACTTAAACTTGTAAAAAACATACATTAACTTGTAAAAACCTACTTTAACTTGTCAAAAATGTGGTTTAACTTGTAACAAATGTACTTTAACTTGTAAAAACGTACTTCAACTTGTAAAAAACGTATTTTAACTTGTAAAAAACCTACTTTAACTTGTCAAAACGTAACTTTAATTTGTCAAAATGTAATTTTAATGTGTCAAAACGTACTTTAACTTGTCAAAAATGTGGTTTAACTTGTAACAAATGTAATTTAACTTGTAAAAACGTACTTCAACTTGTAAAAAACGTATTTTAACTTGTAAAAAACGTACTTTAACTTGTCAAAACGTAACTTTAATTTGTCAAAATTTAAGTTTAACTTGTTAAAAACATAATTTAACTTGTCAAAATGTAACTTTAACTTGTAAAAAACGTACTTTAACTTGTCAAAATGTAATTTCAATGTGTCAAAACGTAACTTGAAGTTGGTAAAACGTAACTTGAACTGATAAAAAATGTACATTTACTTGTAAAATGTACTTCGTCTTGTAAAACCCTTACTTTAACTTGTAAAAAACGTACTTGGAATGGTAAAAAACGTACTTTAACTTGTAAAAAACGTATTTTAACGTGTCAAAATGTACCTTTAACTTATCAAAACATAACTTTAACTTGTTCAGAACGTACTTTAACTTGTAAAAAAAGTACTTTAACTTGTCAAAACGTAACTTTAACTTGTAAAAAACCTACTTTAACTTGTCAAAACGTAACTTAAACTTTTCAAAACGTAAGTTTAACTTTTTCAAAACATACATTAACTTGTAAAAACGTACTTCTACTTGTAAAAAACGTACTTTAACTTGTAAAAAACCTACTTTAATTTGTCAAAACGTAAGTTTAACTTGTTAAAAATGTAGTTTAACTTGTCAAAACGTAACTTTAACTTGTAAAAAACGTACTTTAACTTGTCAAAATGTAATTTTAATGTGTCAAAATGTAACTTTAACTTGTAAAAAATGTATTTTAACATGTAAAGAACTCACTTCAACTTGTAAAACACGTACTTTAACTTGTATAAAAAGTACTTCAACTTGTAAAAAACGTACTTTAATTTGTAAAAAATGTAATTTAACGTGTTAAAATGTAATTTTAACTTGTCAAAACGTAAATTAACATGTTAAAAATGTACTTTAACTTGTAAAAAACCTACGTTAACTTGTCAAAACGTAACTTTAATTTGTCAAAATGTAATTTTAATGTGTCAAAACGTACTTTAACTTGTCAAAAATGTGGTTTAACTTGTAACAAATGTAATTTAACTTGTAAAAACGTACTTCAACTTGTAAAAAACTTATTTTAACTTGTAAAAAACGTACTTTAACTTGTCAAAACGTAACTTTAATTTGTCAAAACTTAAGTTTAACTTGTTAAAAACATAATTTAACTTGTCAAAATGTAACTTTAACTTGTAAAAAACGTACTTTAACTTGTCAAAATGTAAATTTAATATGTCAAAACGTAACTTGAAGTTGGTAAAACGTAACTTTAACTGGTAAAAAATGTACATTTACTTGTAAAACGTACTTCGTCTTGTAAAACCCTTACTTTAACTTGTAAAAAACGTACTTGGAATGGTAAAAAACGTACTTTAACTTGTAAAAAACGTATTTTAACGTGTCAAAATGTAACTTTAACTTGTCAAAACATAACTTTAACTTGTTCAGAACGTACTTTCACTTGTAAAAAAATTACTTTAACTTGTCAAAACGTAACTTTAACTTGTAAAAAACCTACTTTAACTTGTCAAAACGTAACTTAAACTTTTCAAAACGTAAGTTTAAATTTTTCAAAACATACATTAACTTGTAAAAACGTACTTCTACTTGTAAAAAACGTACTTTAACTTGTAAAAAACTTACTTTAATTTGTCAAAACTTAAGTTTAACTTGTTAAAAATGTAGTTTAACTTGTCAAAACGTAACTTTAACTTGTAAAAAACGTACTTTAACTTGTCAAAATGTAATTTTAATGTGTCAAAACGTAACTTTAACTTGTAAAAAATGTACTTTAACATGTAAAGAACTCACTTCAACTTGTAAAACACGTACTTTAACTTGTATAAAAAGTACTTCAACTTGTAAAAAACGTACTTTAATTTGTAAAAAATGTAATTTAACGTGTTAAAATGTAACTTTAACTTGTCAAAACGTAAATTTAACATGTTAAAAACGTACTTTAACTTGTAAAAAACCTACTTTAACTTGTCAAAACGTAACTTTAACATGTCAAAACGTAACTTTAACTTGTAAAACACGTACTTTAACTAGTAAAAAACGTACTTTAACTTGTAAAAAACATACTTGACCTTGTCAAAACGTAACTTTAACTTGTAAAAAACCTACATTAACTTGTTAAAACGTAACTTTAACTTGTCAAAACGTAAGTTTAACTTTTTAAAAACATACAATAACTTGTAAATAACGTAATTTAACATGTCAAAAATGTGGTTTAACTTGTAACAAATGGACTTTAACTTGTAAAAACGTACTTCAACTTGTAAAAAACGTACTTTAACTTGTAAAAAACCTACTTTAACTTGTCAAAACGTACTTTAACTTGTAAAAAACCTACTTCTACTTGTAAAAAACGTACTTTAACTTGTAAAAAACCTACTTTAATTTGTCAAAACGTAAGTTTAACTTGTTAAAAATGTAGTTTAACTTGTCAAAACGTAACTTTAACTTGTAAAAAACGTACTTTAACTTGTCAAAATGTAATTTTAATGTGTCAAAACGTAACTTTAAGTTGTAAAAACGTACTTCAACTTGTAAAAAACGTACTTTAACTTGTAAAAAACCTACTTTAACTTGTAAAAAACGTACTTTAACTTGCCAAAACGTAACCTTAACATGTCAAACGTAAGTTTAACTTGGTAAAAATATACATTAACTTGTAAAAAACGTACTTTAACTTGTCAAAAATGTGGTTTAACTTGTAACAAATGTACTTTAACTTGTAAAAACGTACTTCAACTTGTAAAAAACCTACTTTAACTTGTCAAAACGTAACTTTAATTTGTCAAAATGTAATTTTAATGTGTCAAAACGTAGTTTAACTTGTCAAAAATGTGGTTTAACTTGTAACAAATGTAATTTAACTTGTAAAAACGTACGTCAACTTGTAAAAAACGTATTTTAACTTGTAAAAAACGTACTTTAACTTGTCAAAACGTAACTTAAATTTGTCAAAACTTAAGTTTAACTTGTTAAAAACATAATTTAACTTGTCAAAATGTAACTTTAACTTGTAAAAAACGTACTTTAACTTGTCAAAATGTAATTTTAATGTGTCAAAACGTAACTTTAACTTGTAAAAAATGTACTTTAACATGTAAAGAACTCACTTCAACTTGTAAAACACGTACTTTAACTTGTATAAAAAGTACTTCAACTTGTAAAAAACGTACTTTAATTTGTAAAAAATGTAATTTAACGTGTTAAAATGTAACTTTAACTTGTCAAAACGTAAATTTAACATGTTAAAAACGTACTTTAACTTGTAAAAAACCTACTTTAACCTGTCAAAACGTAACTTTAACATGTCAAAACGTAACTTTAACTTGTAAAACACGTACTTTAACTTGTAAAAAACGTACTTTAACTTGTAAAAAACATACTTGACCTTGTCAAAACGTAACTTTAACTTGTAAAAAACCTACATTAACTTGTTAAAACGTAACTTTAACTTGTCAAAACGTAAGTTTAACTTTTTAAAAACATACAATAACTTGTAAATAACGTACTTTAACAGGTCAAAAATGTGGTTTAACTTGTAACAAATGGACTTTAACTTGTAAAAACGTACTTCAACTTGTAAAAACCGTACTTTAACTTGTAAAAAACCTACTTTAACTTGTCAAAACGTACTTTAACTTGTAAAAAACCTACTTCTACTTGTAAAAAACGTACTTGAACTTTTAAAAAACCTACTTTAATTTGTCAAAACGTAAGTTTAACTTGTTAAAAATGTAGTTTAACTTGTCAAAACGTAACTTTAACTTGTAAAAAACGTACTTTAACTTGTCAAAATGTAATTTTAATGTGTCAAAACGTAACTTTAAGTTGTTAAAACGTAAGTTTAACTTGTAAAAAATGTACTTTAACATGTAAATAACTCACTTCAACTTGTAAAACACGTACTTTAACTTGTAAAAAAAGTACTTCAACTTGTAAAAAACGTACTTTAAGTTGTAAAAAATGTAATTTAACGTGTTAAAATGTAATTTTAACTTGTCAAAACGTAAATTTAACATGTTAAAAACGTACTTTAACTTGTAAAAAACCTACTTTAACATGTCAAAACGTAACTTTAACTTGTAAAACACGTACTTTAACTTGTAAAAAACGTACTTTAACTTGTAAAAAACATACTTGACCTTGTCAAAACGTAACTTTAACTTGTAAAAAACCTACATTAACTTGTTAAAACGTAACTTTAACTTGTCAAAACGTGAGTTTAACTTTTTAAAAACATACAATAACTTGTAAATAACGTACTTTAACATGTCCAAAATGTGGTTTAACTTTTAACAAATGGACTTTAACTTGTAAAAACGTACTTCAACTTGTAAAAAACATACTTTAACTTGTAAAAAACCTACTTTAACTTGTCAAAACGTAACTTGAATTTGTCAAAATGTAAGTTTATGTCAAAACGTAACTTGAACTGATAAAAAATGTACATTTACTTGTAAAATGTACTTCGTCTTGTAAAACCCTTACTTTAACTTGTAAAAAACGTACTTGGAATGGTAAAAAACGTACTTTAACTTGTAAAAAACGTATTTTAACGTGTCAAAATGTACCTTTAACTTATCAAAACATAACTTTAACTTGTTCAGAACGTACTTTAACTTGTAAAAAAAGTACTTTAACTTGTCAAAACGTAACTTTAACTTGTAAAAAACCTACTTTAACTTGTCAAAACGTAACTTAAACTTTTCAAAACGTAAGTTTAACTTTTTCAAAACATACATTAACTTGTAAAAACGTACTTCTACTTGTAAAAAACGTACTTTAACTTGTAAAAAACCTACTTTAATTTGTCAAAACGTAAGTTTAACTTGTTAAAAACGTAATTTAACTTGTCAAAACGTAACTTTAACTTGTAAAAAACGTACTTTAACTTGTCAAAATGTAATTTTAATGTGTCAAAATGTAACTTTAACTTGTAAAAAATGTATTTTAACATGTAAAGAACTCACTTCAACTTGTAAAACACGTACTTTAACTTGTATAAAAAGTACTTCAACTTGTAAAAAACGTACTTTAATTTGTAAAAAATGTAATTTAACGTGTTAAAATGTAATTTTAACTTGTCAAAACGTAAATTAACATGTTAAAAACGTACTTTAACTTGTAAAAAACCTACGTTAACTTGTCAAAACGTAACTTTAATTTGTCAAAATGTAATTTTAATGTGTCAAAACGTACTTTAACTTGTCAAAAATGTGGTTTAACTTGTAACAAATGTAATTTAACTTGTAAAAACGTACTTCAACTTGTAAAAAACTTATTTTAACTTGTAAAAAACGTACTTTAACTTGTCAAAACGTAACTTAAATTTGTCAAAACTTAAGTTTAACTTGTTAAAAACATAATTTAACTTGTCAAAATGTAACTTTAACTTGTAAAAAACGTACTTTAACTTGTCAAAATGTAAATTTAATATGTCAAAACGTAACTTGAAGTTGGTAAAACGTAACTTTAACTGGTAAAAAATGTACATTTACTTGTAAAACGTACTTCGTCTTGTAAAACCCTTACTTTAACTTGTAAAAAACGTACTTGGAATGGTAAAAAACGTACTTTAACTTGTAAAAAACGTATTTTAACGTGTCAAAATGTAACTTTAACTTGTTAAAACATAACTTTAACTTGTTCAGAACGTACTTTCACTTGTAAAAAAAGTACTTTAACTTGTCAAAACGTAACTTTAACTTGTAAAAAACCTACTTTAACTTGTCAAAACGTAACTTAAACTTTTCAAAACGTAAGTTTAAATTTTTCAAAACATACATTAACTTGTAAAAACGTACTTCTACTTGTAAAAAACGTACTTTAACTTGTAAAAAACTTACTTTAATTTGTCAAAACTTAAGTTTAACTTGTTAAAAATGTAGTTTAACTTGTCAAAACGTAACTTTAACTTGTAAAAAACGTACTTTAACTTGTCAAAATGTAATTTTAATGTGTCAAAACGTAACTTTAACTTGTAAAAAATGTACTTTAACATGTAAAGAACTCACTTCAACTTGTAAAACACGTACTTTAACTTGTATAAAAAGTACTTCAACTTGTAAAAAACGTACTTTAATTTGTAAAAAATGTAATTTAACGTGTTAAAATGTAACTTTAACTTGTCAAAACGTAAATTTAACATGTTAAAAACGTACTTTAACTTGTAAAAAACCTACTTTAACTTGTCAAAATGTAACTTTAACATGTCAAAACGTAACTTTAACTTGTAAAACACGTACTTTAACTAGTAAAAAACGTACTTTAACTTGTAAAAAACATACTTGACCTTGTCAAAACGTAACTTTAACTTGTAAAAAACCTACATTAACTTGTTAAAACGTAACTTTAACTTGTCAAAACGTAAGTTTAACTTTTTAAAAACATACAATAACTTGTAAATAACGTAATTTAACATGTCAAAAATGTGGTTTAACTTGTAACAAATGGACTTTAACTTGTAAAAACGTACTTCAACTTGTAAAAAACGTACTTTAACTTGTAAAAAACCTACTTTAACTTGTCAAAACGTACTTTAACTTGTAAAAAACCTACTTCTACTTGTAAAAAACGTACTTTAACTTGTAAAAAACCTACTTTAATTTGTCAAAACGTAAGTTTAACTTGTTAAAAATGTAGTTTAACTTGTCAAAACGTAACTTTAACTTGTAAAAAACGTACTTTAACTTGTCAAAATGTAATTTTAATGTGTCAAAACGTAACTTTAAGTTGTAAAAACGTACTTCAACTTGTAAAAAACGTACTTTAACTTGTAAAAAACCTACTTTAACTTGTAAAAAAACCTACTTTAACTTGTCAAAACGTAACCTTAACATGTCAAACGTAAGTTTAACTTGGTAAAAATATACATTAACTTGTAAAAAACGTACTTTAACTTGTCAAAAATGTGGTTTAACTTGTAACAAATGTACTTTAACTTGTAAAAACGTACTTCAACTTGTAAAAAACCTACTTTAACTTGTCAAAACGTAACTTTAATTTGTCAAAATGTAATTTTAATGTGTCAAAACGTACTTTAACTTGTCAAAAATGTGGTTTAACTTGTAACAAATGTAATTTAACTTGTAAAAACGTACGTCAACTTGTAAAAAACGTATTTTAACTTGTAAAAAACGTACTTTAACTTGTCAAAACGTAACTTAAATTTGTCAAAACTTAAGTTTAACTTGTTAAAAACATAATTTAACTTGTCAAAATGTAACTTTAACTTGTAAAAAACGTACTTTAACTTGTCAAAATGTAATTTTAATGTGTCAAAACGTAACTTTAACTTGTAAAAATGTACTTTAACATGTAAAGAACTCACTTCAACTTGTAAAACACGTACTTTAACTTGTATAAAAAGTACTTCAACTTGTAAAAAACGTACTTTAATTTGTAAAAAATGTAATTTAACGTGTTAAAATGTAACTTTAACTTGTCAAAACGTAAATTTAACATGTTAAAAACGTACTTTAACTTGTAAAAAACCTACTTTAACCTGTCAAAACGTAACTTTAACATGTCAAAACGTAACTTTAACTTGTAAAACACGTACTTTAACTTGTAAAAAACGTACTTTAACTTGTAAAAAACATACTTGACCTTGTCAAAACGTAACTTTAACTTGTAAAAAACCTACATTAACTTGTTAAAACGTAACTTTAACTTGTCAAAACGTAAGTTTAACTTTTTAAAAACATACAATAACTTGTAAATAACGTACTTTAACAGGTCAAAAATGTGGTTTAACTTGTAACAAATGGACTTTAACTTGTAAAAACGTACTTCAACTTGTAAAAACCGTACTTTAACTTGTAAAAAACCTACTTTAACTTGTCAAAACGTACTTTAACTTGTAAAAAACCTACTTCTACTTGTAAAAAACGTACTTGAACTTTTAAAAAACCTACTTTAATTTGTCAAAACGTAAGTTTAACTTGTTAAAAATGTAGTTTAACTTGTCAAAACGTAACTTTAACTTGTAAAAAACGTACTTTAACTTGTCAAAATGTAATTTTAATGTGTCAAAACGTAACTTTAAGTTGTTAAAACGTAAGTTTAACTTGTAAAAAATGTACTTTAACATGTAAATAACTCACTTCAACTTGTAAAACACGTACTTTAACTTGTAAAAAAAGTACTTCAACTTGTAAAAAACGTACTTTAATTTGTAAAAAATGTAATTTAACGTGTTAAAATGTAATTTTAACTTGTCAAAACGTAAATTTAACATGTTAAAAACGTACTTTAACTTGTAAAAAACCTACTTTAACATGTTAAAACGTAACTTTAACTTGTAAAACACGTACTTTAACTTGTAAAAAACGTACTTTAACTTGTAAAAAACATACTTGACCTTGTCAAAACGTAACTTTAACTTGTAAAAAACCTACATTAACTTGTTAAAACGTAACTTTAACTTGTCAAAACGTAAGTTTAACTTTTTAAAAACATACAATAACTTGTAAATAACGTACTTTAACATGTCCAAAATGTGGTTTAACTTTTAACAAATGGACTTTAACTTGTAAAAACGTACTTCAACTTGTAAAAAACATACTTTAACTTGTAAAAAACCTACTTTAACTTGTCAAAACGTAACTTGAATTTGTCAAAATGTAAGTTTATGTCAAAACGTAACTTTAACTTGTAAAAACGTACTTTAACTTGTCAAAAATGTGGTTTAACTTGTAACAAATGTACTTTAACTTGTAAAAACGTACTTCAACTTGTAAAAAACATACATTAACTTGTAAAAACCTACTTTAACTTGTCAAAAATGTGGTTTAACCTATAACAAATGTACTTTAACTTGTAAAAACGTACTTCAACTTGTAAAAAACGTATTTTAACTTGTAAAAAACCTACTTTAACTTGTCAAAACGTAACTTTAATTTGTCAAAACGTAACTTTAACTTGTTAAAAACATAATTTAACTTGTCAAAACGTAACTGTAACTTGTAAAAAATGTACTTTAACTTGTCAAAATGTAATTTTAATGTGTCAAAGCGTAACTTTAAGTTGTTAAAACTTAAATTTAACTGGTAAAAAATGTACTTTAACTTGTAAAAAACGTATTTCAACTTGTAAAACACTTACTTTAACTTGTAAAAACGTACTTCAACTTGTAAAAAACTTACTTTAACTTGCAAAAAGTTTTTTAACGTGTCAAAATGTAACTTTAAGCTGTCAAAACGTAACTTTAACTTGTTAAAAACGTACTTTAACTTGTAAAAAACGTACTTTAACTTGTAAAAAATGTACTTTAACTTGTAAAAACGTAAGTTTAACTTGTAAAAAACCTACTTTAACTTGTCAAAACGTAACTTTAACTTGTCAAAATGTAAGTTTAACTTGTTAAAAACATACATTAACTGGTAAAAAAGGTACTTTAACTTGTCAAAAATGTGGTTTAACTTGTAACAAATGTACTTTAACTTGTAAAAAACGTACTTTAACTTGTAAAAAACCTACTTTAACTTGTAAAAAACGTACTTTAACTTGTAAAAAACTTACTTTTACTTGTAAAAACGTACTTCAACTTGTAAAAAACGTACTTTAACTTGTAAAAAACCTACTTTAACTTGTAAAAAACGTACTTTAACTTGCCAAAACGTAACCTTAACATGTCAAACGTAAGTTTAACTTGGTAAAAATATACATTAACTTGTAAAAAACGTACTTTAACTTGTCAAAAAAGTGGTTTAACTTGTAACAAATGTACTTTAACTTGTAAAAACGTACTTAAACTTGTAAAAAACATACATTAACTTGTAAAAACCTACTTTAACTTGTCAAAAATGTGGTTTAACTTGTAACAAATGTACTTTAACTTATAAAAACGTACTTCAACTTGTAAAAAACGTATTTTAACTTGTAAAAAACCTACTTTAACTTGTCAAAACGTAACTTTAATTTGTCAAAATGTAATTTTAATGTGTCAAAACGTACTTTAACTTGTCAAAAATGTGGTTTAACATGTAACAAATGTAATTTAACTTGTAAAAACGTACTTCAACTTGTAAAAAACGTATTTTAACTTGTAAAAAACGTACTTTAACTTGTCAAAACGTAACTTTAATTTGTCAAAACTTAAGTTTAACTTGTTAAAAACATAATTTAACTTGTCAAAATGTAACTTTAACTTGTAAAAAACGTACTTTAACTTGTCAAAATGTAATTTCAATGTGTCAAAACGTAACTTGAAGTTGGTAAAACGTAACTTGACCTGATAAAAAATGTACAATTACTTGTAAAACGTACTTCGTCTTGTAAAACCCTTACTTTAACTTGTAAAAAACGTACTTGGAATGGTAAAAAACGTACTTTAACTTGTAAAAAACGTATTTTAACGTGTCAAAATGTAACTTTAACTTGTCAAAACATAACTTTAACTTGTTCAGAACGTACTTTAACTTGTAAAAAAAGTACTTTAACTTGTCAAAACGTAACTTTACCTTGTAAAAAACCTACTTTAACTTGTCAAAACGTAACTTAAACTTTTCAAAACGTAAGTTTAACTTTTTCAAAACATACATTAACTTGTAAAAACGTATTTCTACTTGTAAAAAACGTACTTTAACTTGAAAAAAACCTACTTTAACATGTCAAAACGTAACTTTAATTTGTCAAAACGTAAGTTTAACTTGTTAAAAATGTAGTTTAACTTGTCAAAACGTAACTTTAACTTGTAAAAAACGTACTTTAACTTGTCAAAATGTAATTTTAATGTGTCAAAACGTAACTTTAAGTTGTAAAAACGTACTTCAACTTGTAAAAAACGTACTTTAACTTGTCAAAAACCTACTTTAACTTGTAAAAAACGTACTTTAACTTGCCAAAACGTAACCTTAACATGTCAAACATAAGTTTAACTTGGTAAAAATATACATTAACTTGTAAAAAATGTACTTTAACTTGTCAAAAATGTGGTTTAACTTGTAACAAATGTACTTTAACTTGTAAAAACGTACTTCAACTTGTAAAAAGCATACATTAACTTGTAAAAACCTACTTTAACTTGTCAAAAATGTGATTTAACTTGTAACAAATGTACTTTAACTTGTAAAAACGTACTTCAACTTGTAAAAAACCTACTTTAACTTGTCAAAACGTAACTTTAATTTGTCAAAATGTAATTTTAATGTGTCAAAACGTACTTGAACTTGTAAAAAATGTGGTTTAACTTGTAACAAATGTAATTTAACTTGTAAAAACGTACTTCAACTTGTAAAAAACGTATTTTCACTTGTCAAAATGTAATTTTAATGTGTCAAAACGTAACTTTAAGTTGTTAAAACGTAACTTTAACTTGTAAAAAATGTACTTTAACATGTAAAGAACTCACTTCAACTTGTAAAACACGTACTTTAACTTGTAAAAAAAGTACTTCAACTTGTAAAAAACGTACTTTAATTTGTAAAAAATGTAATTTAACGTGTTAAAATGTAACTTTAACTTGTCAAAACGTAAATTTAACATGTTAAAAACGTACTTTAACTTGTAAAAAACCTACTTTAACTTGTCAAAACGTAACTTTAACATGTCAAACCGTAACTTTAACTTGTAAAACACGTACTTTAACTTGTAAAAAACATACTTGACCTTGTCAAAACGCAACTTTAACTTGTAAAAAACCTGCATTAACTTGTTAAAACGTAACTTTAACTTGTAAAAAACATACTTGACCTTGTCAAAACGTAACTTTAACTTTTTAAAAACATACAATAACTTGTAAATAACGTACTTTAACATGTCAAAAATGTGGTTTAACTTGTAACAAATGGACTTTAACTTGTAAAAACGTACTTCAACTTGTATAAAACGTACTTTAACTTGTAAAAAACCTACTTTAACTTGTCAAAACGTAACTTGAATTTGTCAAAATGTAAGTTTAAATTGTCAAAACGTAACATTAACTTGTAAAAACGTACTTTAACTTGTCAAAATGTAATTTTAATGTGTCAAAACGTAACTTTAAGTTGTTAAAACGTAACTTTAACTAGTAAAAAATGTTCTTTAACTTGTAAAGAACTCACTTCAACTTGTAAAACACGTACTTTAACTTGTAAAAAAAGTACTTCACCTTGTAAAAAAACGTACTTTAATTTGTAAAAAACGTAATTTAACGTTTTAAAATGTAACGTTAACTTGTCAAAACGTAAATATAACTTGTTAAAAACGTACTTTAAATTGTACAAAACCTACTTTAACTTGAAGTTGTTAAAAAACATACTTTAACTTGTCAAAAATGGGGTTTAACTTGTAACAAATGGACTTTTACTTGTAAAAACGCACTTCAACTTGTAAAAAACGTATTTTAACTTGTAAAAAACCTACTTTAACTTGTTAAAACGTAACTTTAATTTGTCAAAACGTAAGTTTAACTTGTTAAAAACGTAGTTTAACTTGTCAAAACGTAACTTGAACTTGTAAAAAACGTACTTTAACTTGTCAAAATGTAATTTTAATGTGTCAAAACGTAACTTTAAGTTGTTAAAAGGTAACTTTAACTCGTTAAAAATTTACATTAACTTGTAAAGAACTCACTTCAACTTGTAAAACACGTACTTTAACCTGTAAAAAAAGTATTTCAACTTGTAAAAAACGTACTTTAATTTGTAAAAAAACGTAATTTAACTTGTTAAAAGGTAAGTTTAACTTGTGAAAACGTAACTTTAATTTGTTAAAAACGTACTTTAACTTATAAAAAACGTAATTTAACTTGTGTAAATATAACTTTAACTTGTCAAAACTTAACTTTAAATTGTTAAAAACGTACTTTAACTTGTAAAAAACCTACTTTAACTTGTCAAAATGTAAGTTTAACTTGTTAAAAACATATATTCACTAGTAAAAAACGTACTTTAACTTGTCAATCATGTGGTTTAACTTGTAACAAATGTACTTTAACTTGTAAAAACATACTTCAACTTGTAAAAAACGTACTTTAACTTGTCAAAAACCTACTTTAACTTGTAAAAAATGTACTTTAACTTGTCAAAACGTAACTTTAACTTGTAAAAAACCTACATAAACTTGTCAAACTGTAACTTTAACTTGTAAAAAACCTACTTTAACTTGTCAAAACGTAACTTTAACTTGTCAAAATGTAAGTTTAACTTGTTAAAAACATACATTAACTTGTAAAAAACGTACTTGAACTTGTAAAAAACGTACTTCAACTTGTAAAAAATGTACTTTAACTTGTAAAAAACATATTTTAACGTGTCAAACTGTAACTTTAACTTGTTAAAACGTAACTTTAACTTGTTCAAAACGTACTTTAACTTGTAAAAAACGTAATTTAACTTGTGTAAATGTAACTTTAACTTGTCAAAACTTAAATTGTTAAAAACTTACTTTAACTTGTAAAAAACATTTATTCACTAGTAAAAAACGTACTTTAACTTGTCAAACATGTGGTTTAACTTGTAACAAATGTACTTTAACTTGTCAAAACGTAACTTTAACTTTTAAAAAACCTACTTTAACTTGTCAAATCGTAAGTATAACTTGTTAAAAACGTACTTTAACTTGTAAAAACATACTTCAACTTGTAAAAAACGTACTTTAACTTGTCAAAAACCTAGTTTAACTTGTAAAAAACGTACTTTAACTTGTCAAAACGTAACTTTAACTTGTAAAAAACCTACATAAACTTGTCAAAACGTAACTTTAACTTTTAAAAAACCTACTTTAACTTGTCAAAACGTAACTTTAACTTGTAAAAACGTAAGTTTAACTTGTTAAAAACATACATTAACTTGTAAAAAACGTACTTCAACTTGCAATAAATGTGGTTTAACTTGTAACAAATGGACTTTAACTTGTAAAAACGTACTTCAACATGTAAAAAACGTACTTTAACTTGTAAAAAACGTACTTTAATTTGTCAAAACGTAAGTTTACCTTGTTAAAAGCGTTGTTTAACTTGTCAAAACGTAACTTTAACTTGTAAAATACGTACTTTAACTTGTCAAAATGTAATTTTATTATGTCAAAATGTAACTTTAAGTTGTTAAAAGGTAACTTTAACGTGTAAAAAATGTACTTTACCTTGTAAAATATGTACTACAACTTGTAAAAAAAGTACTTTAATTTGTAAAAAACGTATTTTAACGTGTTAAAATGTAACTTTAACTTGTCAAAACGTAATTTTAACTTGTTAAAAACGTACTTTAACTTGTTAAAAACCTACTTTAACTTGTCAAAACGTAACTTTAATTTGTCAAAACGTAACTTTAACTTGTTAAAAACGTACTTTAACTTGTAAAAAATGTACTTTAACTTGTCAAAACGTAACTTTAACTTGTCAAAACATAAGTTTAAATTGTTAAAAACATACATTCACTTGAAAAAATGTACTTTAAATTGTCAAAACTATGGTTTAACTTGTAACAAATATACTTTAACTTGTAAAAACGTACTTCATCTTGTAAAAAAGTACCTTAACTTGTCAAAACGTAACTTTAACTTTTAAAAAACCTACTTTAACTTGTCAAAATGTAACTTTAACTTGTCAAATCGTAAGTATAACTTGTTAAAAACATATATTCACTAGTGAAAAACGTACTTTCACTTGTCAAACATGTGGTTTAACTTGTAAAAAATGTACTTTAACTTGTTAAAACGTACTTGAACTTGTAAAAAACGTACTTGAACTTTTAAAAACGTACTTTAACTTGTAAAAAACGTACTTCAACTGGTAAAAAACGTAGTTTAACTTGTAAAAACATATTTTAACGTGTCAAACTGTAATTTTAACTTGTTAAAACGTAACTTTAACTTGTTCAAAACGTACTTTAACTTGTAAAGAAACATACTTTAACTTGTCAAAACGTAACTTTATCTTGTAAAAAACCTACTTTAACTTGTCAAAACGTAACTTAAACTTTTCAAAACGTAAGTTTAACTTTTTCAAAACATACATTAACTTGTAAAAACGTACTTTAACTTGTAAAAAACCTACTTTAATTTGTCAAAACGTAAGTTTAACTTGTCAAAACGTAACTTTAACTTGTCAAAAACGTACTTTAACTTGTCAAAATGTAATTTTAATGTGTGAAAACGTAACTTTAACTTGTAAAAAATGTACTTTAACATGTAAAGAACTCACTTCAACTTGTAAAACACGTACTTTAACTTGTATAAAAAGTACTTCAACTTGTAAAAAACGTACTTTAATTTGTAAAAAATGTAATTTAACGTGTTAAAATGTAACTTTAACTTGTCAAAACGTAAATTTAACATGTTAAAAACGTACTTTAACTTGTTAAAAACATACATTAACTTGTAAAAAATGTGGTTTAACTTGTAACAAATGGACTTTAACTTGTAAAAACGTACTTCAACATGTAAAAAACGTACTTCAACTTGTAAAAAACGTACTTTAACTTTTCAAAACGTATTTTTAATTTGTCAAAACGTAAGTTTAACTTGTTAAAAACGTAGTTTAACTTGTCAAAACGTAATTTTAACTTGTAAAATACGTACTTTAACTTGTCAAAATGTAATTTTAATATGTCAAAATGTAACTTTAAGTTGTTAAAACGTAATTTTAACGTGTAAAAAATGTACTTTACCTTGTAAAGAATGCACTTCAACTTGTAAAACACGTACTTTAACTGGTAAAATACGTACTTCAACTTGTAAAAAACGTACTTTAATTTGTAAAAAACGTATTTTAACGTGTTAAAATGTAACTTTAACTTGTCAAAACGTAATTTTAACTTGTTAAAAACGTACTTTAACTTGTTAAAAACCTACTTTAACTTGTCAAAACGTAACTTTAATTTGTCAAAACGTAACTTTAACTTGTTAAAAACGTACATTAACTTGAAAAAACGTACTTTAACTTGTCAAAACTACGGTTTAACTTGTAACAAATGTACTTTAACTTGTAAAATCATACTTCATCTTGTAAAAAAGTACTTTAACTTGTCAAAACGTAACTTTAACTTTTAAAAAACCTACTTTAACTTGTCAAAACGTAACTTTAACTTGTCAAATCGTAAGTATAACTTGTTAAAAACATATATTCACTAGTAAAAAATGTACTTTCACTTGTCAAAAATATGGTTTAACTTCTAACAAATGTACTTTAACTTGTAAAAACATACTTCAACTTGTAAAAAACGTACTTTAACTTGTCAAAAACCTAGTTTAAGTTGTAAAAAATGTACTTTAACTTGTCAAAATGTAACTTTAACTTGTAAAAAACCTACATATACTTTTCAAAACGTAACTTTAACTTGTAAAAAACCTACTTTAACTTGTCAAAACGTAACTTTAACACTAGTAGAAAAACTTGTTCCCACAACCCTTAATAAGGGGTGTGGAATTTTCCCACAACCCTTAATAACGGTTGTGGGAGCCTGAGTTGTGGAATTTCCCACAACCCTTAAACTTCCGGTGTGGAATGTTCATATTTCCCACACCGAATGTCTATGGGTTGTGGGAAATTCAACAACCAATCAATTATCGGTTGTAAAAAATTTTTATTTTTGAAAACTTATCGCCGCGGTGACCCTTTACGGCGCCGCGGCCCCAAGTCCCACAACGGTTCAAACATATTAATTCTTAAAATCTCAAGTCTCGTAATTTAAACAAAGAAACAAACATAATTTAAAATAAAGAAAGAAACATAATTCAAACTAATAATTCAAACTGAGTCTTTAAAATAAATAAAAAAGCATAAGCTAGTTGTTGTTGTCGTTGTCGTTGTCGCGTCGTGGTGGTGCTCCTGGAGGACGTGGGAATTCGGACGGCCATTCTGGGGCTGAATGTGGTAAGTACTCGTACTGGGGGTACGGAGGAAACCGCCACGCTATCTGGTTGTTTATGTCCAACCGACTGATGACATCGTTGAACGCCTCGTATGACATGGCGTTGTACTCCCCTTGCTGTTGTTGGTAATGTTGAAAATTTTGATTCTCGGCGACGAGGTAGTGGTTGGTGTGAGCGATATACTCTAGCATCGGATCTCTCACCGGAGGTGTGGGTAGCTCAAGTACCGTCGCTCTACGCGGTCGTGGCGGTGGTGCCTCCTCCTCCTCTTCAGCTGCCTCGTCCTCATCCGCCGCCGCCTCATACAAAGGGCAGTGATGATCGACGGATACAGTAGACCGGTCTTCTTAGCCTTGTAATCAACACTCCTCATCCGACTCGAGATGAATCGACCAATGTTTATCTTGAGCCCCTTCACGATGCAGTACAATATTTGTATGCGACCCTCGTCGAGGCTGGAAAAATGCGTGATCGGGAATATGCGAGAGCACACAAAGTAAACCCATACTTTGGCAATCCTACAAAAACAAAATTCAAAGCACAATTATATTTCAATTCATTTCAAATTATAAAAAAAATCGTTAAATAATTACGTACTTTGTGAGCTGATCACGATGCAAGACCTCTCTTCCCTTCTCCGTCGTCCAACCTTTGTACGGGAGGCACAATAAACTCGCCATCTCTGCCTTATCCGCATGACGTACATATTGAATGTATTCCTCCGTCTCGAAAGGAATGTTAGGAGTTTGAAGATAAGCGTTGATCGCCTCGGTACTCATGTTTACCTTCACTCCGCGAACCGTGACGATGTTATTAATTGCATCCGGTAGGTTCGCGTAAAATTCCTTCACGATGGTGATATTGCCATCGCACGAGGGAGGACTGCAAAATTCTCCCCAACCATAGGCGTCGATGAAGTTGTGGATTTGTTGGCCAATGTCGAATCCATCCCGGGGGACACTAAATCCCCTCTCCTGGATTACGGAGCGCTTAACGAGCAACTCGTAGCGATCCTCGGATTGTTGAGACGTGAATATCACCGACTCGTAATGTTCTTCTTCTTCACTTTCCGACGATGAAGAAGACTCCACAACTTTTCGGGAACGCTTTGAAGTTGCGACCATAGCTTTGCCCTTGGCGGCACGAGTAAATTTCGGAGGCATTTTAACCTAATATAAACATAAACAGAAACACAATAAAACTTATTTCAACATAAACGCAAACTATCAACCTACAATTTCAACATTAACAAAAATTATAAACATAATTTCAACATAATCTACAATTTCAACATAAACGTAAACACAAACACAATTTTAACATTTACAATTTCAACATAAAAACATAAACATAAACATAAACATAAACACAATTTCAACAATTTCAACAATATTTTCAAAATAAACATAAACACAATTTCAACATTTTCAACAATAATTTCAACATATAAACGCAATTTCAACATAAACATAATTTTGGATTCTATTCACAATAACAACAAATTCGGATTCAATTCACAAACATCTAAACCTAAACTCAAACAAACCTACAAATCTAAACCAAAACAAATCTATAAATCTAAGCATAAACGAGAGGGACGGATTCTATTCACAATAACAACAAATTCGGATTCAATTCACAAACATCTAAACCTAAACTCAAACAAACCTACAAATCTAAACCAAAACAAATCTATAAATCTATAAATCTAAACTTAAACGAATCTAACAATTATCTAAACCTAAAAAAATTAAAATTCATCAAAATCTAAACATGGAAGAGGACGGATTTACCTTAAAAATATGGAAGAGAAAGTGAGACCGGCGGCGACGTGAAGGCGCGGGAGAGAGGCGGCGAGGTGAAGGCGCGGGAGAAGGCGGCGACGTGAAGGCGCGGGAGCGGCGACGTCAAGAAGAGGGAGTAGGGGCGTCAAGGGGAAGGAGGGGCGATGAGGAATCGGGACAGACTCAGCCGAAATTGGTTTTGGGAGAGAAATGGATTTTGGGTAAAGTGAAAAAACCCTAAAAATTCGAATTTATACACAGATTTCGTCGCCGGCGCCGCGGCGCCATGTAATTTTTTTTTCCCAGATCGTGTCTGGGCAGCGGCGCCGCGGCACCACATGACGTCGCCGCGGCGCCGCCTCCCACACCGGTTGTATAGATCCGGTGTGGGAGGCGGCGCCGGGGCGACGTCAGATAGTGCCGCGGCGCCGCTGCCCAGACTAGACCTTTTCCCACACCGGATCATTGTATTCGTTGTGGGACGTCGCACCGCGGCACTTGTCCCACAACGAATCTTTTAAGGGTTGTGGGACCTTTTATATTAATTATAATTAAACAACTCTTAGAACAATGGTTGTAGAATAAGCTAGTTTGCACAACCGATAGTTATAAAGGTTGTGGAATACCTGAAATCAAGCTTTTCCCACAACCCTTAATTGTAAGGGTTGTGGGATCTCGAAGTCCACAACCCTTAGTAATAAGGGTTGTGGAAGGTCCGTTGTGGGATCCAACATTTGTACTAGTGTAACTTGTCAAAACGTAAGTTTAACTTGTTAAAAACATACATTAACTTGTAAAAAACATACTTTAACTTGTAAAAAAACTTACATAAACTTTTCAAAACGTAACTTTAACTTGTAAACAACCTACTTTAACTTGTCAAAACGTAACTTTAACTTGTCAAAACGTAAGTTTAACTTGTAAAAAACGTACTTTAACTTGTAAAAATTGTACTTTAACTTCTCAAAACATAACTTTAACTTGTAAAAAACCTACTTTAACTTGTCAAAACGTAAGTTTAACTTGTAAAAAACATAATTTAACTTGTGTAAATGTAACTTTAACTTGTCAAAACTTAACTTTAAATTGTTAAAAACGTACTTTAACTTGTAAAAAACGTACTTTAACTTGTAAGAAACCTACTTTACCTTGTCAAAACGTAACTTTAACTTGTCAAAATGTAAGTTTACCTTGTTAAAAACATATATTCACTAGTAAAAAACGTACTTTAACTTGTCGAACATGTGGTTTAACTTATAACAAATGTACTTTAACTTGTAAAAACGTACTTGAACTTGTAAAAAACGTACTTGAACTTGTAAAAAACGTACTTCAACTGGTAAAAAACGTACTTTAACTTGTAAAAAACATATTTTAACGTGTCAACCTGTAACTTTAACTTGTTAAAACGTAACTTTAACTTGTTCAAAACGTACTTTAACTTGTAAAAAAACGTACTTTAACTTGTCAAAACGTAACTTTAACTTGTGAAAAACCTACTTTAACTTTTCAAATAGTAACTTTAACTTGTCAAAACGTAACTTTAACTTGTTAAAAACATACATTAACTTGTAAAAAAAGTACTTTAACTTGTAAAAAATGTGGTTTAACTTGTAACAAATGGACTTTAACTTGTAAAAAGGTACTTCAACATGTAAAAAACGTACTTTAACTTGTAAAAACCTACTTTAACTTGTCAAAACGTAACTTTAATTTGTCAAAACGTAAGTTTAACTTGTTAAAAACGTAGTTTAACTTGTCAAAACGTAACTTTAACTTGTAAAATACGTACTTTAACTTGTCAAAATGTAATTTTAATATGTCAAAATGTAACTTTAAGTTGTTAAAACGTAACTTGAACGTGTAAAAAATGTACTTTACCTTGTAAAGAACGCACTTCAACTTGTAAAACACGTCCTTTAACTGGTAAAATACGTACTTCAACTTATAAAAAACGTACTTTAATTTGTAAAAAACGTATTTTAACGTGTTAAAATGTAACTTTAACTTGTCAAAACGTAATTTTAACTTGTTAAAAACTTACTTTAACTTGTTAAAAACCTAGTTAAACTTGTCAAAACGTAACTTTAATTTGTCAAAACGTAACTTTAACTTGTTAAAAACGTACATTAACTTGAAAAAACGTACTTTAACTTGTCAAAACTACGGTTTAATTTATATCAAATGTACTTTAACATGTAAAAACATACTTCATCTTGTAAAAAAGTACTTTAACTTGTCAAAACGTAACTTTAACTTTTAAAAAACCTACTTTAACTTGTCAAAACGTAACTTTAACTTGTCAAATCGTAAGTATAACTTGTTAAAAACATAAATTCACTAGTAAAAAACGTACTTTCACTTGTCAAAAATGTGGTTTAACTTGTAACAAATGTACTTTAACTTGTAAAAACATACTTCAACTTGTAAAAAACGTACTTTAACTTGTCAAAAACCTAGTTTAACTTGTAAAAAATGTACATTAACTTGTCAAAACGTAACTTTAACTTGTAAAAAACCTACATAAACTTGTCAAAACGTAACTTTAACTTGTAAAAAACCTACTTTAACTTGTCAAAACGTAACTTTAACTTGTCAAAACGTAAGTTTAACTTGTTAAAAACATACATTAACTTGTAAAAAACATACCTTAACTTGTAAAAAACTTACATAAACTTGTCAAAACGTAACTTTAACTTGTAAAAAACCTACTTTAACTTGTCAAAACGTAACTTTAACTTGTCAAAACGTAAGTTTAATTTGTAAAAAACGTACTTTAACTTGTAAAAATTGTACTTTAACTTCTCAAAACATAACTTTAACTTGTAAAAAACCTAATTTAACTTGTCAAAACATAAGTTTAACTTGTAAAAAACATAATTTAACTTGTGTAAATGTAACTTTAACTTGTCAAAACTTAACTTTAAATTGTTAAAAACGTACTTTAACTTGTAAAAAATGTACTTTAACTTGTAGAAAACCTACTTTACCTTGTCAAAACGTAACTTTAACTTGTCAAAATGTAAGTTTACCTTGTTAAAAACATATATTCACTAGTAAAAAACGTACTTTAACTTGTCAAACATGTGGTTTAACTTGAAACAAATGTCCTTTAACTTGTAAAAACGTACTTCAACTTGTAAAAAACGTACTTGAACTTGTAAAAACCGTACTTTAACTTGTAAAAAACGTACTTCAACTGGTAAAAAACGTACTTTAACTTGTAAAAAACATATTTTAACGTGTCAAACTGTAACTTTAACTTGTTAAAACGTAACTTTAACTTGTTCAAAACGTACTTTAACTTGTAAAAAAACGTACTTTAACTTGTCAAAACGTAACTTTAACTTGTTAAAAACATACATTAACTTGTAAAAAAAGTACTTTAACTTGTAAAAAATGTGGTTTAACTTGTAACAAATGGACTTTATGTAAAAAACGTACTTTAACTTGTAAAAATCTACTTTAACTTGTCAAAACGTAACTTTAATTTGTCAAAACGTAACTTTAACTTGTAAAATACGTACTTTAACTTGTCAAAATGTAATTTTAATATGTCAAAATGTAACTTTAAGTTGTTAAAACGTAACTTTAACGTGTAAAAAATGTACTTTACCTTGTAAAGAACGCACTTCAACTTGTAAAACACGTACTTTAACAGGTAAAATACGTACTTCAACTTATAAAAAACGTACTTTAATTTGTAAAAAACGTATTTTAACGTGTTAAAATGTAACTTTAACTTGTCAAAACGTAATTTTAACTTGTTAAAAACGTACTTTAACTTGTTAAAAACCTAGTTTAACTTGTCAAAACGTAACTTTAATTTGTCAAAACGTAACTTTAACTTGTTAAAAACGTACATTAACTTGAAAAAACGTACTTTAACTTGTCAAAAAGTAACTTTAACTTGTCAAAACGTAAGTTTAACTTTTTAAAAATATACATTAACTTGTAAAAAACATACTTTAACTTGTAAAAAACTTACATAAACTTGTCAAAACGTAACTTTAACTTGTAAACAACCTACTTTAACTTGTCAAAACGTAACTTTAAGTTGTCAAAACGTAAGTTTAATTTGTAAAAAACGTACTTTAACTTGTAAAAATTGTACTTTAACTTCTCAAAACATAACTTTAACTTGTAAAAAACCTACTTTAACTTGTCAAACATGTGGTTTAACTTGTAACAAATGCACTTTAACTTGTAAAAACGTACTTCAACTTGTAAAAAACGTACTTGAACTTGTAAAAAACGTACTTTAACTTGTAAAAAACGTACTTCAACTGGTAAAAAACGTACTTTAACTTGTAAAAAACATATTTTAACGTGTCAAACTGGAACTTTAACTTGTTAAAACGTAACTTTAACTTGTTCAAACGTACTTTAACTTGTAAAAAAACGTACTTTAACTTGTCGAAACGTAAGTTTAACTTGTAAAAAACCTACTTTAACTTTTCAAATAGTAACTTTAACTTTTCAAAACGTAACTTTAACTTGTTAAAAACATACATTAACTTGTAAAAAAAGTACTTTAACTTGTAAAAAATGTGGTTTAACTTGTAACAAATGGAAACTTGTAAAAAGGTACGTCAACATGTAAAAAACGTACTTTAACTTGTAAAAACCTACTTTAACTTGTCAAAACGTAACTTTAATTTGTCAAAACGTAAGTTTAACTTGTTAAAAACGTAGTTTAACTTGTCAAAACGTAACTTTAACTTGTAAAATACGTACTTTAACTTGTCAAAATGTAATTTTAATATGTCAAAATGTAACTTTAAGTTGTTAAAACGTAACTTTAACTTGTAAAAAATGTACTTTACCTTGTAAAGAATGCACTTCAACATGTAAAACACGTACTTTAACTGGTAAAATACGTTCTTTAACTTGTAAAAAACGTACTTTAATT
Source organism: Urtica urens (assembly GCA_958296335.1). Lineage (NCBI taxonomy): Eukaryota > Viridiplantae > Streptophyta > Magnoliopsida > Rosales > Urticaceae > Urtica > Urtica urens. The sequence goes on along the minus strand of CATQIS010000046.1, from coordinate 8,991 downwards.
TGTAAAAAACGTATTTTAACGTGTTAAAATGTAACTTTAACTGGTCAAAACGTAATTTTAACTCGTTAAAAATGTACTTTAACTTGTCAAAAACCTACTTTAACTTGTAAAAACGTAACTTTAATTTGTCAAAACGTAACTTTAACTTGTTAAAAACGTACTTTAACTTGTCAAATTGTAACATTAACTTGTCAAAACGTAACTTTAACTTGTAAAATACGTACTTTAACTTGTCAAAATGTAATTTTAATATGTCAAAATGTAACTTTAAGTGGTTAAAACGTAACTTTAACTTGTAAAAAATGTACTTTACCTTGTAAAGAATGCACTTCAACTTGTAAAACACGTACTTTAACTGGTAAAATACGTACTTCAACTTGTTAAAAACGTACTTTAATTTGTAAAAAACGTATTTTAACGTGTTAAAATGTAACTTTAACTTGTCAAAACGTAATTTTAACTTGTTAAAAACGTACTTTAACTTGTTAAAAACCTAGTTTAACTTGTCAAAACGTAACTTTAATTTGTCAAAACGTAACTTTAACTTGTTGAAAACGTACATTAACTTGAAAAAACGTACTTTAACTTGTCAAAACTACGGTTTAACTTATAACAAATGTACTTTAACATGTAAAAACATACTTCATCTTGTAAAAAAGTACTTTAACTTGTCAAAACGTAACTTTAACTTTTAAAAAACCTACTTTAACTTGTCAAAACGTAACTTTAACTTGTTAAAAACATATATTCACTAGTAAAAAACGTACTTTCGCTTGTCAAAAATGTGGTTTAACTTGTAACAAATGTACTTTAACTTGTAAAAACATACTTCAACTTGTAAAAACGTACTTTAACTTCTCAAAAACCTAGTTTAACTTGTAAAAAATGTACTTTAACTTGTCAAAACGTAACTTTAACTTGTAAAAAACCTACATAAACTTGTCAAAACGTAACTTTAACTTGTAAAAACCTACTTTAACTTGTCAAAACGTAAGTTTAACTTGTTAAAAACATACATTAACTTGTAAAAAACATACTTTAACTTGTAAAAAACTTACATAAACTTGTCAAAACGTAACTTTAACTTGTAAACAACCTACTTTAACTTGTCAAAACGTAACTTTAAGCTGTCAAAACGTAAGTTTAATTTGTAAAAAACGTACTTTAACTTGTAAAAATTGTACTTTAACTTCTCAAAACATAACTTTAACTTGTAAAAAACCTACTTTAACTTGTCAAAACGTAAGTTTAACTTGTAAAAAACATAATTTAACTTGTGTAAATGTAACTTTAACTTGTCAAAACTTAACTTTAAATTGTTAAAAACGTACTTTAACTTGTAAAAAATGTACTTTAACTTGTAGAAAACCTACTTTACCTTGTCAAAACAAAACTTTAACTTGTCAAAATGTAAGTTTACCTTGTTAAAAACATATATTCACTAGTAAAAAACGTACTTTAACTTGTCAAACATGTGGTTTAACTTGTAACAAATGTACTTTAAGTTGTAAAAACGTACTTCAACTTGTAAAAAACGTACTTGAACTTGTAAAAAACGTACTTTAACTTGTAAAAAACGTACTTCAACTAGTAAAAAACGTACTTTAACTTATAAAAAACATATTTTAACGTGTCAAACAGGAACTTTAACTTGTTAAAACGTAACTTTAACTTGTTCAAACGTACTTTAACTTGTAAAAAAACGTACTTTAACTTGTCGAAACGTAAGTTTAACTTGTAAAAAACCTACTTTAACTTTTCAAAGAGTAACTTTAACTTTTCAAAACGTAACTTTAACTTGTTAAAAACATACATTAACTTGTAAAAAAAGTACTTTAACTTGTAAAAAATGTGGTTTAACTTGTAACAAATGGACTTTAACTTGTAAAAAGGTACGTCAACATGTAAAAAACGTACTTTAACTTGTAAAAACCTACTTTAACTTGTCAAAACGTAACTTTAATTTGTCAAAACGTAAGTTTAACTTGTTAAAAACGTAGTTTAACTTGTCAAAACGTAACTTTAACTTGTAAAATACGTACTTTAACTTGTCAAAATGTAATTTTAATATGTCAAAATGTAACTTTAAGTTGTTAAAACGTAACTTTAACTTGTAAAAAATGTACTTTACCTTGTAAAGAATGCACTTCAACTTGTAAAACACGTACTTTAACTGGTAAAAAACGTACTTCAACTTGTAAAAAACGTACTTTAATTTGTAAAAAACGTATTTTAACGTGTTAAAATGTAACTTTAACTTGTCAAAACGTAATTTTAACTCGTTAAAAATGTACTTTAACTTGTCAAAAACCTACTTTAACTTGTAAAAACGTAACTTTAATTTGTCAAAACGTAACTTTAACTTGTTAAAAACGTACTTTAACTTGTCAAATTGTAACTTTAACTTGTCAAAACGTAACTTTAACTTGTAAAATATGTACTTTAACTTGTCAAAATGTAATTTTAATATGTCAAAATGTAACTTTAAGTTGTTAAAACGTAACTTTAACTTGTAAAAAATGTACTTTACCTTGTAAAGAATGCACTTCAACTTGTAAAACACGTACTTTAACTGGTAAAATACGTACTTCAACTTGTAAAAAACGTACTTTAATTTGTAAAAAACGTATTTTAACGTGTTAAAATGTAACTTTAACTTGTCAAAACGTAATTTTAACTTGTTAAAAACGTACTTTAACTTGTTAAAAACGTACTTTAACTTGTTAAAAACCTAGTTTAGTCAAAACGTAACTTTAATTTGTCAAAACGTAACTTTAACTTGTTAAAAACGTACATTAACTTGAAAAAACGTACTTTAACTTGTCAAAACAACGGTTTAACTTATAACAAATGTACTTTAACATGTAAAAACATACTTCATCTTGTAAAAAAGTACTTTAACTTGTCAAAACGTAACTTTAAATTTTAAAAAACCTACTTTAACTTGTCTAAACGTAACTTTAACTTGTCAAATCGTAAGTATAACTTGTTAAAAACATATATTCACTAGTAAAAAACGTACTTTCACTTGTCAAAAATGTGGTTTAACTTGTAACAAATGTACTTTAACTTGTAAAAATATACTTCAACTTGTCAAAAACCTAGTTTAACTTGTAAAAAATGTACTTTAACTTGTCAAAACGTAACTTTAACTTGTAAAAAACCTACATAAACTTGTCAAAACGTAACTTTAACTTGTAAAAAACCTACTTTAACTTGTCAAAACGTAACTTTAACTTGTCAAAACGTAAGTTTAACTTGTTAAAAACATACATTAACTTGTAAAAAACATACTTTAACTTGTAAAACACTTACATAAACTTGTCAAAACGTAACTTTAACTTGTAAACAACCTACTTTATCTTGTCAAAACGTAACTTTAACTTGTCAAAACGTAAGTTTAATTTGTAAAAAACGTACTTTAACTTGTAAAAATTGTACTTTAACTTCTCAAAACATAACTTTAACTTGTAAAAAACCTACTTTAACTTGTAAAAACGTAAGTTTAACTTGTAAAAAACATAATTTAACTTGTGTAAATGTAACTTTAACTTGTCAAAACTTAACTTTAAATTGTTAAAAACGTACTTTAACTTGTAAAAAATGTACTTTAACTTGTAAAAAACCTACTTTACCTTGTCAAAACGTAACTTTAACTTGTCAAAATGTAAGTTTACCTTGTAAAAAACATATATTCACTAGTAAAAAACGTACTTTAACTTGTCAAACATGTGGTTTAACTTGTAGCAAATGTACTTTAACTTGTAAAAACGTACTTCAACTTGTAAAAAACGTACTTTAACTTGTAAAAAACATATTTTAACGTGTCAAACTGTACCTTTAACTTGTTAAAACGTAACTTTAACTTGTTCAAACGTACTTTAACTTGTAAAAAAACGTACTTTAACTTGTCAAAACGTAAGTTTAACTTGTAAAAAACCTACTTTAACTTTTCAAATAGTAACTTTAACTTTTCAAAACGTAACTTTAACTTGTAAAATACGTACTTTAACTTGTCAAAATGTAATTTTAATATGTCAAAATGTAACTTTAAGTTGTTAAAACGTAACTTTAACTTGTAAAAAATGTACTTTACCTTGTAAAGAATGCACTTCAACTTGTAAAACACGTACTTTAACTGGTAAAATACGTACTTCAACTTGTAAAAAACGTACTTTAATTTGTAAAAAACGTATTTTAACGTGTTAAAATGTAACTTTAACTTGTCAAAACGTAATTTTAACTCGTTAAAAATGTACTTTAACTTGTCAAAAACCTACTTTAACTTGTAAAAACGTAACTTTAATTTGTCAAAACGTAACTTTAACTTGTTAAAAACGTACTTTAACTTGTCAAATTGTAACTTTAACTTGTCAAAACGTAACTTTAACTTGTAAAATACGTACTTTAACTTGTCAAAATGTAATTTTAATATGTCAAAATGTAACTTTAAGTTGTTAAAACGTAACTTTAACTTGTAAAAAATGTACTTTACCTTGTAAAGAATGCACTTCTACTTGTAAAACACGTACTTTAACTGGTAAAATACGTACTTCAACTTGTAAAAAACGTACTTTAATTTGTAAAAAACGTATTTTAACGTGTTAAAATGTAACTTTAACTTGTCAAAACGTAATTTTAACTTGTTAAAAACGTACTTTAACTTGTTAAAAACGTACTTTAACTTGTTAAAAACCTAGTTTAGTCAAAACGTAACTTTAGTTTGTCAAAACGTAACTTTAACTTGTTAAAAACGTACATTAACTTGAAAAAACGTACTTTAACTTGTCAAAACTACGGTTTAACTTATAACAAATGTACTTTAACATGTAAAAACATACTTCATCTTGTAAAAAAGTACTTTAACTTGTCAAAACGTAACTTTAACTTGTAAAAAACCTACATAAACTTGTCAAAACGTAACTTTAACTTGTAAAAAACCTACTTTAACTTGTCAAAACGTAACTTTAACTTGTCAAAACGTAACTTTAACTTGTCAAAACGTAAGTTTAACTTGTTAAAAACATACATTAACTTGTAAAAAACATACTTTAACTTGTAAAACACTTACATAAACTTGTCAAAACGTAACTTTAACTTGTAAACAACCTACTTTATCTTGTCAAAACGTAACTTTAACTTGTCAAAACGTAAGTTTAATTTGTAAAAAACGTACTTTAACTTGTAAAAATTGTACTTTAACTTCTCAAAACATAACTTTAACTTGTAAAAAACCTACTTTAACTTGTCAAAACGTAAGTTTAACTTGTAAAAAACATAATTTAACTTGTGTAAATGTAACTTTAACTTGTCAAAACTTAACTTTAAATTGTTAAAAACGTACTTTAACTTGTAAAAAATGTACTTTAACTTGTAAAAAACCTACTTTACCTTGTCAAAACGTAACTTTAACTTGTCAAAATGTAAGTTTACCTTGTTAAAAACATATATACTAGTAAAAAACGTACTTTAACTTGTCAAACATGTGGTTTAACTTGTAACAAATGTACTTTAACTTGTAAAAACGTACTTCAACTTGTAAAAAACGTACTTTAACTTGTAAAAAACATATTTTAACGTGTCAAACTGTACCTTTAACTTGTTAAAACGTAACTTTAACTTGTTCAAACGTACTTTAACTTGTAAAAAAACGTACTTTAACTTGTCAAAACGTAAGTTTAACTTGTAAAAAACCTACTTTAACTTTTCAAATAGTAACTTTAACTTTTCAAAACGTAACTTTAACTTGTAAAATACGTACTTTAACTTGTCAAAATGTAATTTTAATATGTCAAAATGTAACTTTAAGTTGTTAAAACGTAACTTTAACTTGTAAAAAATGTACTTTACCTTGTAAAGAATGCACTTCAACTTGTAAAACACGTACTTCAACTTGTAAAAAACGTACTTTAATTTGTAAAAAACGTATTTTAACGTGCTAAAATGTAACTTTAACTTGTCAAAACGTAATTTTAACTAGTAAAAAATGTAACTTTAACTTGTAAAATACCTACTTTAACTATTAAAAACGTAACTTTAATTTGTCAAAACGTAACTTTAACTTGTTAAAAACGTACTTTAACTTGTCAAAACGTAACTTTAACTTGTCAAAACCATGGTTTAACTTGTAACAAATGTACTTTAACTTGTAAAAACGTACTTCATCTTGTAAAAAAATACTGTAACTTGTCAAAACGTAACTTTAACTTGTCAAATCGTAAGTATAACTTGTTAAAAACATATATTCACTAGTAAAAAACGTAGTTTCACTTGTCAAAAATGTGGTTTAACTTGTAACAAATGTACTTTAACTTGTAAAAACGTACTTCAACTTGTAAAAAACGTACTTTAACTTGTCAAAAACCTAGTTTAACTTGTAAAAAATGTACATTAACTTGTCAAAACGTAACTTTAACTTGTAAAAAACCTACATAAACTTGTCAAAACGTAACTTTAACTTGTAAAAAACCTACTTTAACTTGTCAAAACGTAACTTTAACTTGTCAAAACGTAAGTTTAACTTGTTAAAAACATACATTAACTTGTAAAAAACATACCTTAACTTGTAAAAAACTTACATAAACTTGTCAAAACGTAACTTTAACTTGTAAACAACCTACTTTAACTTGTCAAAACGTAACTTTAAGTTGTCAAAACGTAAGTTTAATTTGTAAAAAACGTACTTTAACTTGTAAAAATTGTACTTTAACTTCTCAAAACATAACTTTAACTTGTAAAAAACCTAATTTAACTTGTCAAAACATAAGTTTAACTTGTAAAAAACATAATTTAACTTGTGTAAATGTAACTTTAACTTGTCAAAACTTAACTTTAAATTGTTAAAAACGTACTTTAACTTGTAAAAAATGTACTTTAACTTGTAGAAAACCTACTTTACCTTGTCAAAACGTAACTTTAACTTGTCAAAATGTAAGTTTACCTTGTTAAAAACATATATTCACTAGTAAAAAACGTACTTTAACTTGTCAAACATGTGGTTTAACTTGTAACAAATGTCCTTTAACTTGTAAAAACGTACTTCAACTTGTAAAAAACGTACTTGAACTTGTAAAAACCGTACTTTAACTTGTAAAAAACGTACTTCAACTGGTAAAAAACGTACTTTAACTTGTAAAAAACATATTTTAACGTGTCAAACTGTAACTTTAACTTGTTAAAACGTAACTTTAACTTGTTCAAAACGTACTTTAACTTGTAAAAAAACGTACTTTAACTTGTCAAAACGTACTCCAATTTGTAAAAAACGTACTTTAACTTGTAAAAAACCTACTTTAACTTGTCAAAACGTAACTTTAATTTGTCAAAACGTAAGTTTAACTTGTTAAAAACGTAATTTAACTTATCAAAACGTAACTTTAACTTGTAAAAAATGTACTTTAACTTGTCAAAATGTAACTTTAACTTGTCAAAACGTAACTTTAAATTGTTCAAAACGTACTTTAACTTGTAACAAAAGTACTTTAACTTGTCAAAACGTAACTTTAACTTGTAAAAAACCTACTTTAACTTGTCAAAACTTAACTTTAACTTGTCAAAACGTAAGTTTAACTTTGTTAAAAACATACATTAACTTGTAAAAAACATACTTTAACTTGTCAAAAAATGTGGTTTAACTTGTAACAAATGAACTTTAACTTGTAAAAACGTACTTCAAATTGAAAAAACGTAATTTAACTTGTAAAAAACGTACCTTAACTTGTCCAAACGTAACTTTAATTTGTGAAAACGTAAGTTTAACTTGTTAAAAACATAATTTAACTTGTCAAAACGGAACTTAAACTTGTAACAAACGTACTTTAACTTGTCAAAATGTAATTTTAATGAGTCAAAATGTAAGTTTTAGTTGTTAAAACGTAACTTTAACTTGTAAAAAGTGTACTTTAACTTGTAAAAAAACGTATTTCAACTCGTAAAAACTTAATTTAACTTGTAAAAAACGTAGTTCAACATGTAAAAAACGTACTTTAACTTGTAAAAGACGTACTTTAACTTGTCAAAACGTAACTTTAACTTGTAAAAAACCTACATTAACTTGTCAAAACGTAACTTTAACTTGTCAAAGAGTAAGTTTAACTTGTTAAAAACATACATTAACTTGTAAAAAACGTACTTTAACTTGTCAAAAATGTGGTTTAACTTGTAACAAATGTACTTTAACCTGTAAAAACGTACTTTAACTTGTAAAAACCTACTTTAACTTGTCAAAATGTAACTTTAATTTGTCAAAACGTAAGTTTAACTTGTTCAAAACACACTATAACTTGTAAAAAACGTACTTTAACTTGTCAAAAATGTGGGTTAACTTGTAACAAATGTATTTTAACTTGTAAATAAATACTTTAATTTGTAAAAAACGTACTTTAACTTGTAAAAAACATACTTTAATTTGTAAAAAACGTACTTTAACTTGTAAATAACGTACTTTAACTTGTCAAAACGTAACTTCAACTTCTCAAAACATTAGTTTAAATTTTTAAAAACATACATTCACTTGAAAAAACGTACTTTAACTTGTTAAAAACATACGTTAACTGGTAAAAATTGTACTTTAACTTGTCAAAAAATGTGGTTTAACTTGTAACAAATGTACTTTAACTTGTAACAACGTACTTCAAATTGTAAAAAAACGTAATTTAACTTGTAAAAAACCTACCTTAACTTGTCAAAACGTAACTTTAATTTGTCAAAACGTAAGTTTAACTTGTTAAAAACATAATTTAACTTGTCAAAATGTAACTTTAACTTGTAAAAAACGTACTTTAACTTGTTAAAATGTAATTTAAATGTGTCAAAACGGAACTTTAAGTTTTTAAAACGTAAATTTAACTTGTAAAAAATGTACTTTAACTTGTAAAAAACGTATTTCAACTTGTAAAACACTTACTTTAACTTGTAAAAAACGTACTTGAACTTGTAAAAAACGTACTTTAACTTGTAAAAAAGTATTTTAACGTGTCAAAATGTAACTTT
>CATQIS010000045.1:0-64052 GCA_958296335.1 Urtica urens | reverse complement strand
AACTTGTTAAAAACGTACTTTAACTTGTAAAAAACCTACTCTAACTTTTCAAAACGTAACTTTAACTTGTCAAAACGTAACTTTAACTTGTCAAAATGTAAGTTCAACTTGTTAAAAACGTACTTCAACTTGTAAAAAACATAATTTAACTTGTCAAAAATATGGTTTAACCTGTAACAAATGGACTTTAACTTGTAAAAAAGTACTTCAACTTGTAAAAAATGTACTTTAACTTGTATAAAACCTACTTTAACTTGTCATAACGTAACTTTAATTTGTCAAAACGTAAATTTAACTTGTTAAAAACGTAGTTTAACTTGTCAAAACGTAACTTTAACTTGTAAAAAACGTAATTTAACTTGTCAAAATGTAATTTTAATGTGTCAAAACGTAAGTTTAAGTTGTTAAAACGTAACTTTAACTAGTAAAAAATGTACTTTAACTTGTAAAAAAACGTACTTCGACTTGTAAAACACTTACTTTATCTTGGAAAAAACGTACTTCAAGTGGTAAAAAACGTACTTTAACTTGTAAAAAAATGTATTTTAACGTGTCAAAATGAAACTTTAACTTGTCAAAATGTAACTTTAACTTGTTCAAACGTAAATTTAACTTGTTAAAAACGTACTTTAACTTGTAAAAAACCTACTCTAACTTTTCAAAACGTAACTTTAACTTGTCAAAACGTAACTTTAACTTGTCAAAATGTAAGTTCAACTTGTTAAAAACGTACTTCAACTTGTAAAAAACATAATTTAACTTGTCAAAAATATGGTTTAACCTGTAACAAATGGACTTTAACTTGTAAAAACGTACTTCAACTTGTAAAAAACGTACTTTAACTTGTATAAAACCTACTTTAACTTGTCATAACGTAACTTTAATTTGTTAAAACGTAAATTTAACTTGTTAAAAACGTAGTTTAACTTGTCAAAACGTAACTTTAACTTGTAAAAAACGTAATTTAACTTGTCAAAATGTAATTTTATTGTGTCAAAACGTAACTTTAAGTTCTTAAAACGTAACTTTAACTTGTAAAAAATGTACTTTAACTTGTAAAGAACGCACTTCAACGTGTAAAAAACCTACTTTAACTTTTCAAAACGTAACTTTAATTTGTTAAAAACGTACTTTAACTTGTAAAAAACGTACTTTAACTTGTTAAAAACGTACTTCAACTTGTAAAAAACGTACTTTAACTTGTAAAAATGTAATTTTAATGTGTCAAATAATAACTTTAAGTTGTTAAAACGTAACTTTAACTAGTAAAAAATGTACTTTAACTTGTAAAAAAACGTACTTCGACTTGTAAAACACTTACTTTATCTTGGAAAAAACGTACTTCAACTGGTAAAAAACGTACTTTAACTTGTAAAAAAATGTATTTTAACGTGTCAAAATGAAACTTTAACTTGTCAAAATGTTAATTTAACTTGTTCAAACGTAAATTTAACTTGTTAAAAACGTACTTTAACTTGTTAAAAACCTACTTTAACTTGTCAAAACGTAACATTAACTTGTCAAAACGTAACTTTAACTTGTCAAAACGTAAGTTCAACTTGTTAAAAACGTACTTCAACTTGTAAAAAACGTAATTTAACTTGTCAAAAATGTGGTTTAACTTGTAACAAATGGACTTTAACTTTTAAAAACGTACTTCAACTTGTAAAAAACGTACTTTAACTTGTATAAAACCTACTTTAACTTGTCATAACTTAACTTTAATTTGTCAAAAAGTAAGTTTAACTTGTTAAAAACATAGTTTAACTTGTCAAAACGTAACTTTAACTTGTAAAAAACGTAATTTAACTTGTCAAAATGTAATTTTAATGTGTCAAAACGTAACTTTATGTTGTCAAAACGTAACATTTACTTGTAGAAAATATACTTTAACTTGTAAAAAACGTACTTCGACTTGTAAAACACTTACTTTATCTTGTAAAAAACGTACTTCAACTGGTAAAAAACTTACTCTAACTTGTCAAAACGTAACTTTAACTTGTTACAAATGTACTTTAACTTGTAAAAAACGTACTTTAACTTGTTAAAAACGTACTTCAACTTGTAAAAAACGTACTTTAACTTGAAAAAATGTAATTTTAATGTGTCAAATAATAACTTTAAGTTGTTAAAACGTAACTTTAACTAGTAAAAAATGTACTTTATCTTGTAAAAAAACGTACTTCGACTTGTAAAACACTTACTTTATCTTGGAAAAAAAGTACTTCAACTGGTAAAAAACGTACTTTAACTTGTAAACAAATGTATTTTAACGTGTCAAAATGAAACTTTAACTTGTCAAAATGTAACTTTAACTTGTTCAAACGTAAATTTAACTTGTTAAAAACGTACTTTAACTTGTAAAAAACCTACTCTAACTTGTCAAAACGTAACTTTAACTTGTCAAAACGTAACTTTAACTTGTCAAAATGTAAGTTCAACTTGTTAAAAACGTACTTCAACTTGTAAAAAACGTAATTTAAATTGTCAAATATATGGTTTAACTTGTAACAAATGGACTTTAACTTGTAAAAACGTACTTCAACTTGTAAAAAACGTACTTTAACTTGTATAAAACCTACTTTAACTTGTCATAACATAACTTTAATTTGTCAAAACGTAAATTTAACTTGTTAAAAACGTAGTTTAACTTGTCAAAACGTAACTTTAACTTGTAAAAAACGTAATTTAACTTGTCAAAATGTAATTTTAATGTGTCAAAACGTAACTTTAAGTTCTTAAAACGTAACTTTAACTTGTAAAAAATGTACTTTAACTTGTAAAGAACGCACTTCAATGTGTAAAAAACCTACTTTAGCTTATCAAAACGTAACTTTAACGTGTTAAAAACGTACTTTAACTTGTAAAAAACGTACTTTAACTTGTTAAAAACGTATTTCAATTTGTAAAAAACGTACTTTAACTTGTAAAAATGTAATTTTAATGTGTCAAATAATAACTTTAAGTTGTTAAAACGTAACTTTAACTAGTAAAAAATGTACATTAACTTGTAAAAAAACGTACTTCGACTTGTAAAACACTTACTTTATCTTGGAAAAAACGTACTTCAACTGGTAAAAAACGTACTTTAACTTGTAAAAAAATGTATTTTAACGTGTCAAAATGAAACTTTAACTTGTCAAAATGTTACTTTAACTTGTTCAAACGTAAATTTAACTTGTTAAAAACGTACTTTAACTTGTAAAAAACCTACTTTAACTTGTCAAAACGTAACATTAACTTGTCAAAACGTAACTTTAACTTTTCAAAGCGTAAGTTCAACTTGTTAAAAACGTACTTCAACTTGTAAAAAACGTAATTTAACTTGTCAAAAATGTGGTTTAACTTGTAACAAATGGACTTTATGTTATAAAAACGTACTTCAACTTGTAAAAAACGTACTTTAACTTGTATAAAACCTACTTTAACTTGTCATAACGTAACTTTAATTTTTCAAAACGTAAGTTTAACTTGTTAAAAACGTAGTATAACTTGTCAAAACGTAACTTTAACTTGTAAAAAACGTAATTTAACTTGTCAAAATATAATTTTAATGTGTCAAAACGTAACTTTAAGTTGTTAAAACGTAACTTTAACTTGTAAAAAATGTACTTTAACTTGTAAAGAACGCACTTCAACGTGTAAAAAACCTACTTTAACTTGTCAAAACGTAACTTTAACTTGTCAACACGTAACTTTAACTTATCAAAACGTAAGTTCAACTTGTTAAAAACGTACTTCAACTTGTAAAAAACGTAATTTAACTTGTCAAAAATGCGGTTTAACTTGTAACAAATGGACTTTAACTTGTAAAAACGTTCTTCAACTTGTAAAAAACGTACTTTAACTTGTATAAAACCTACTTTAACTTGTCATAACGTAACTTTAATTTGTCAAAACGTAAGTTTAACTTGTTAAAAACGTAGTATAACTTGTCAAAACGTAACTTTAACTTGTAAAAAACGTAATTTAACTTGTCAAAATGTAATTTTAATGTGTCAAAACGTAACTTTAAGTTGTTAAAACGTGACTTTAACTTGTAAAAAATGTACTTTAACTTGTAAAGAACGCACTTCAACTTGTAAAAAACCTACTTTAACTTGTCAAAACGTAACATTAACTTGTCAAAACTTAACTTTAACTTGTGAAAACGTAAGTACAACTTGTTAAAAACGTACTTCAACTTGTAAAAAACGTAATTTAACTTGTAAAAAACTTACTTCAACTTGTAAAAAACGTACTTTAACTTGTCAAAATGTAATTTTAATGTGTCAAAACGTAACTTTAAGTTGTTAAAACGTAACTTTAACTTGTAAAAAATGTACTTTAACTTGTAAAAAACGTACTTCGACTTGTAAAACACTTACTTTATCTTGGAAAAAAAGTACTTTAACTGGTAAAAAACTTACTTTAACATGTAAAAAACGTATTTTAACGTGTCAAAATGAAACTTTAACTTCTCAAAACGTAACTTTAACTTGTTCATAACGTACTTTAACTTGTAAAAAAACGTACTTTAACTTATCAAAACGTAACTTTAACTTGTCAAAACGTAAGTTCAACTTGTTAAAAACATACATTAACTTGTAAAAAACGTACTTTAACTTGTCAAAAATGTGGTTTAACTTGTAACAAATGGACTTTAACTTGTAAAAACGTACTTCAACTTGTAAAAAACCTACTTTAACTTGTCATAACGTAACTTTAATTTGTCAAAAAATAAGTATAACTTGTTAAAAACGTAGTTTAACTTGTTAAAACGTAACTTTAACTTGTAAAAAACGTAATTTAACTTCTCAAAATGTAATTTTAATGTGTCGAAACGTAAGTTTAAGTTGTCAAAACGTAACTTTTACTTGTAGAAAATATACTTTAACTTGTTAAAAACGTACCTCGACTTGTAAAATACTTAGTTTATCTTGGAAAAAACGTACTTCAACTGGTAAAAAACGTACTTTAACTTGTAAAAAACGTATTTTAACGTGTCAAAATGAAACTTTAACTTGTCAAAACGTAACTTTAACTTGTTCAAAACGTACTTTAACTTGTAAAAAACGTAGTTTAACTTATCAAAACGTAATTTAACTTGTTAAAATGTAATTTTAATGTGTCAAAACGTAACATTAACTTGTAAAAAATGTACTTCAACTTGTAAAAAACGTACTTTAACTTGTATAAAACCTACTTTAACTTGTCATAACGTAACTTTAATTTGTCAAAACGTAAATTTAACTTGTTAAATCGTAGTTTAACTTGTCAAAACGTACTTTAACTTGTAAAAAACGTACTTCAACTTGTAAAAAAGTTAATTTAACTTGTCAAAATGTAATTTTAATGTGTCAAAACGTAACTTTAAGTTGTTAAAACGTAACTTTAACTTGTAAAAAATGTACTTTAACTTGTAAAAAACGTAATTCGACTTGTAAAACACTTACTTTATCTTGGAAAAACGTACTTCAACTGGTAAAAAACTTACTTTAACTTGTAAAAAACGTATTTTAACGTGTCAAAATGAAACTTTAACTTCTCAAAACGTAACTTTAACTTGTTCAAAACGTACTTTAACTTGTAAAAAACGTACTTTAACTTATCAAAACGTAACTTTAACTAGTCAAAATGTAAGTTCAACTTGTTAAAAACATACATTAACTTGTAAAAAACGTACTTTAACTTGTCAAAAATGTGGTTTAACTTGTAACAAATGGACTTTAACTTGTAAAAACGTACTTCAACTTGTAAAAAACCTACTTTAACTTGTCATAACGTAACTTTAGTTTGTCTAAAAGTAAATTTAACTTGTTAAATACGTAGTTTAACTTGTCAGAACGTAACTTTAACTTGTAAAAAACGTAATTTAACTTGTCAAAATGTAATTTTAATGTGTCAAAACGTAACTTTAAGTTGTTAAAACGTGACTTTAACTTGTAAAAAATGTACTTTAACTTGTAAAGAACGCACTTCAACTTGTAAAAAACCTACTTTAACTTGTCAAAACGTAACATTAACTTGTCAAAACTTAACTTTAACTTGTGAAAACGTAATTACAACTTGTTAAAAACGTACTTCAACTTGTAAAAAACGTAATTTAACTTGTAAAAAACTTACTTCAACTTGTAAAAAACGTACTTTAACTTGTCAAAATGTAATTTTAATGTGTCAAAACGTAACTTTAAGTTGTTAAAACGTAACTTTAACTTGTAAAAAATGTACTTTAACTTGTAAAAAACGTACTTCGACTTGTAAAACACTAACTTTATCTTGGAAAAAAAGTACTTTAACTAGTAAAAAACTTACTTTAACATGTAAAAAACGTATTTTAACGTGTCAAAATGAAACTTTAACTTCTCAAAACGTAACTTTAACTTGTTCATAACGTACTTTAACTTGTAAAAAAACGTACTTTAACTTATCAAAACGTAACTTTAACTTGTCAAAACGTAAGTTCAACTTGTTAAAAACATACATTAACTTGTAAAAAACGTACTTTAACTTGTCAAAAATGTGGTTTAACTTGTAACAAATGGACTTTAACTTGTAAAAACGTACTTCAACTTGTAAAAAACCTACTTTAACTTGTCATAACGTAACTTTAATTTGTCAAAAAATAAGTATAACTTGTTAAAAACGTAGTTTAACTTCTTAAAACGTAACTTTAACTTGTAAAAAACGTAATTTAACTTGTCAAAATGTAATTTTAATGTGTCGAAACGTAACTTTAAGTTGTCAAAACGTTACTTTTACTTGTAGAAAATATACTTTAACTTGTAAAAAACGTACTTCGACTTGTAAAATACTTAGTTTATCTTGGAAAAAACGTACTTCAACTGGTAAAAAACGTACTTTAACTTGTAAAAAACGTATTTTAACGTGTCAAAATGAAACTTTAACTTGTCAAAACGTAACTTTAACTTGTTCAAAACGTACTTTAACTTGTAAAAAACGTAGTTTAACTTATCAAAACGTAATTTAACTTGTTAAAATGTAATTTTAATGTGTCAAAACGTAACTTTAACTTGTAAAAAATGTACTTCAACTTGTAAAAAACGTATTTTAACTTGTATAAAACCTACTTTAACTTGTTATAACGTAACTTTAATTTGTCAAAACGTAAATTTAACTTGTTAAATCGTAGTTTAACTTGTCAAAACGTACTTTAACTTGTAAAAAACGTACTTCAACTTGTAAAAAAGTTAATTTAACTTGTCAAAATGTAATTTTAATGTGTCAAAACGTAACTTTAAGTTGTTAAAACGTAACTTTAACTTGTAAAAAATGTACTTTAACTTGTAAAAAACGTACTTCGACTTGTAAAACACTTACTTTATCTTGGAAAAAAAGTACTTTAACTGGTAAAAAACTTACTTTAACATGTAAAAAACGTATTTTAACGTGTCAAAATGAAACTTTAACTTCTCAAAACGTAACTTTAACTTGTTCAAAACGTACTTTAACTTGTAAAAAACGTACTTTAACTTATCAAAACGTAACTTTAACTAGTCAAAATGTAAGTTCAACTTGTTAAAAACATACATTAACTTGTAAAAAACGTAATTTAACTTGTCAAAAATGTGGTTTAACTTGTAACAAATGGACTTTAACTTGTAAAAACGTACTTCAACTTGTAAAAAACCTACTTTAACTTGTCATAACGTAACTTTAGTTTGTCTAAAAGTAAATTTAACTTGTTAAATACGTAGTTTAACTTGTCAGAACGTAACTTTAACTTGTAAAAAACGTAATTTAACTTGTCAATATGTAATTTTAATGTGTCAAAACGTAACTTTAAGTTGTTAAAACGTAACTTAAACTTGTAAAAAATGTACTTTAACTTGTAAAGAACGCACTTCGACGTGTAAAACAAGTAATTTAACTTGTCAAAACGTAACTTTAACTTGTTACAAATGTCCTTTAACTTGTAAAAAACCTACTTTACCTTGTTAAAAACGTACTTCAACTTGTAAAAAACATACTTTAACTTGTAAAAATGTAATTTTAATGTGTCAAATAATAACTTTAAGTTGTTAAAACGTAACTTTAACTAGTAAAAAATGTACTTTAACTTGTAAAAAAGGTATTTCGACTTGTAAAACACTTACTTTATCTTGGAAAAAACGTACTTCAACTGGTAAAAAACGTACTTTAACTTGTAAAAAAATGTATTTCAACGTGTCAAAATGAAACTTTAACTTGTCAAAATGTAACTTTAACTTGTTCAAACGTAAATTTAACTTGTTAAAAACTAACTTTAACTTGTTCAAAACGTACTTTAACTTGTCAAAACGTAACTTTAACTTGTCAAAACGTAACTTTAACTTGTTAAAACATAAGTTCAACTTGTTAAAAACGTACTTCAACTTGTAAAAAACGTAATTTAAATTGTCAAATATATGGTTTAACTTGTAACAAATGGACTTTAACTTGTAAAAACGTACTTCAACTTGTAAAAAACGTACTTTAACTTGTATAAAACCTACTTTAACTTGTCATAACATAACTTTAATTTGTCAAAACGTAAATTTAACTTGTTAAAAACGTAGTTTAACTTGTCAAAACGTAACTTTAACTTGTAAAAAACGTAATTTAACTTGTCAAAATGTAATTTTAATGTGTCAAAACGTAACTTTAAGTTCTTAAAACGTAACTTTAACTTGTAAAAAATGTACTTTAACTTGTAAAGAACGCACTTCAATGTGTAAAAACCTACTTTAGCTTATCAAAACGTAACTTTAACTTGTTAAAAACGTACTTTAACTTGTAAAAAACGTACTTTAACTTGTTAAAAACGTATTTCAACTTGTAAAAAACGTACTTTAACTTGTAAAAATGTACTTCAACTTGTAAAAAACGTACTTTAACTTGTATAAAACCTACTTTAACTTGTCATAACGTAACTTTAATTTTTCAAAACGTAAGTTTAACTTGTTAAAAACGTAGTATAACTTGTCAAAACGTAACTTTAACTTGTAAAAAACGTACTTTAACTTGTATAAAACCTACTTTAGCTTATCAAAACGTAACTTTAACTTGTTAAAAACGTACTTTAACTTGTAAAAAACGTACTTTAACTTGTTAAAAACGTATTTCAACTTGTAAAAAACGTACTTTAACTTGTAAAAAAGTACTTCAACTTGTAAAAAACGTACTTTAACTTGTATAAAACCTACTTTAACTTGTCATAACGTAACTTTAATTTTTCAAAACGTAAGTTTAACTTGTTCAAAACGTAGTATAACTTGTCAAAACATAACTTTAACTTGTAAAAAACGTAATTTAACTTGTCAAAATATAATTTTAATGTGTCAAAACGTAACTTTAAGTTGTTAAAACGTAACTTTAACTTGTAAAAAATGTACTTTAACTTGTAAAGAACGCACTTCAACGTGTAAAAAACCTACTTTAACTTGTCAAAACGTAACTTTAACTTGTCAACACGTAACTTTAACTTATCAAAACGTAAGTTCAACTTGTTAAAAACGTACTTCAACTTGTAAAAAACGTAATTTAACTTGTCAAAAATGCGGTTTAACCTGTAACAAATGGACTTTAACTTGTAAAAACGTTCTTCAACTTGTAAAAAACGTACTTTAACTTGTATAAAACCTACTTTAACTTGTCATAACGTAACTTTAATTTGTCAAAATATAATTTTAATGTGTCAAAACGTAACTTTAAGTTGTTAAAACGTGACTTTAACTTGTAAAAAATGTACTTTAACTTGTAAAGAACGCACTTCAACTTGTAAAAAACCTACTTTAACTTGTCAAAACGTAACATTAACTTGTCAAAACTTAACTTTAACTTGTGAAAACGTAAGTACAACTTGTTAAAAACGTACTTCAACTTGTAAAAAACGTAATTTAACTTGTAAAAAACTTACTTCAACTTGTAAAAAACGTACTTTAACTTGTCAAAATGTAATTTTAATGTGTCAAAACGTAACTTTAAGTTGTTAAAACGTAACTTTAACTTGTAAAAAATGTACTTTAACTTGTAAAAAACGTACTTCGACTTGTAAAACACTTACTTTATCTTGGAAAAAAAGTACTTTAACTGGTAAAAAACTTACTTTAACATGTAAAAAACGTATTTTAACGTGTCAAAATGAAACTTTAACTTCTCAAAACGTAACTTTAACTTGTTCATAACGTACTTTAACTTGTAAAAAACGTACTTTAACTTATCAAAACGTAACTTTAACTTGTCAAAACGTAAGTTCAACTTGTTAAAAACATACATTAACTTGTAAAAAACGTAGTTTAACTTGTTAAACCTTGTTGTTTAACTTGTTAAAACGTAACTTTAACTTGTAAAAAACGTAATTTAACTTGTCAAAATGTAATTTTAATGTGTCGAAACGTAACTTTAAGTTGTCAAAACGTAACTTTTACTTGTAGAAAATGTACTTTAACTTGTAAAAAGCGTACTTCGACTTGTAAAATACTTAGTTTATCTTGGAAAAAACGTACTTCAACTGGTAAAAAACGTACTTTAACTTGTAAAAAACGTATTTTAACGTGTCAAAACGAAACATTAACTTGTCAAAACGTAACTTTAACTTGTTCAAAACGTACTTTAACTTGTAAAAAACGTAGTTTAACTTAACAAAACGTAATTTAACTTGTTAAAATGTAATTTTAATGTGTCAAAACGTAACTTTAACTTGTAAAAAATGTACTTCAACTTGTAAAAAACGTACTTTAACTTGTATAAAACCTACTTTAACTTGTCATAACGTAACTTTAATTTGTCAAAACGTAAATTTAACTTGTTAAATCGTAGTTTAACTTGTCAAAACGTACTTTAACTTGTAAAAAACGTACTTCAACTTGTAAAAAAGTTAATTTAACTTGTCAAAATGTAATTTTAATGTGTCAAAACGTAACTTTAAGTTGTTAAAACGTAACTTTAACTTGTAAAAAATGTACTTTAACTTGTAAAAAACGTAATTCGACTTGTAAAACACTTACTTTATCTTGGAAAAACGTACTTCAACTGGTAAAAAACATACTTTAACTTGTAAAAAACGTATTTTAACGTGTCAAAATGAAACTTTAACTTCTCAAAACGTAACTTTAACTTGTTCAAAACGTACTTTAACTTGTAAAAAACGTACTTTAACTTATCAAAACGTAACTTTAACTAGTCAAAATGTAAGTTCAACTTGTTAAAAACGTACTTCAACTTGTAAAAAACGTAATTTAAATTGTCAAATATATGGTTTAACTTGTAACAAATGGACTTTAACTTGTAAAAATTACTTCAACTTGTAAAAAACGTACTTTAACGTGTAAAAAACCTACTTTAACTTGTCAAAACGTAACTTCAATTTGTCAAAACGTAAGTTTAACTTGTTAAAAACGTAGTTTAACTTGTCAAAATGTAACTTTAACTTGTCAAAAACGTACTTTAACTTGTCAAAATTCAATTTTAATGTGTCAAAACGTTACTTTAAGTAGTTAAAACGTAACTTTAACTTATAAAAAATGTACTTTAACTTGTGAAGAACGCACATCAACTTGTAAAACACGTACTTTAACTTGTAAAAAACGTATTTTAACTTGTCAAAATGTAACTTTAACTTGTCAAAACGTAATTTTAACTTGTTCAAAACGTACTTTAACTTGTCAAACTGTAACTTTAACTTGTAAAAACCCTACTTTAACTAGTCAAAACGTAACTTTAACTTGTCAAAACGTGAGTTTAACTTGTTAAAAACATACATTAACTTGTAAAAAAACGTAGTTTAACTTGTCAAAATGTGGTTTAACTTGTAACAAATGGACTTTAACTTGTAAAAACGTACTTCAACTTGTAAAAAACGTACTTTAACGTGTAAAAAACCTACTTTCACTTGTCAAATAATAAGTTTAACTTTTTAAAAACGTAGTTTAACTTGCCAAAACGTAACTTTAACTTGTAAAAAACGTACTTTAACTTGTCAAAAATGTAATTTCAATGTGTCAAAACGTAACTTTAAGTTGTTAAAACGTAACTTTAACTTATAAAAAATGTACTTTAACTTGTAAAAAACGTACTTTAACTTGTCAAAAATGTGGTTTAAGTTGTAAAAAATGGACTTTCACTTGTAAAAACGTACTTCAACTTGTAAAAAACTTACTTTAAGTTGTAAAAAACCTACTTTAACTTGTCAAACGTAACTTTAATTTGTCAAAACGTAAGTTTAACTTGTTAAAAACGTAGTTTAACTTGGCAAAACATAACTTTAACTTGTAAAAAACTTACTTTAACTTGTCAAAATGTAATTTTAATGTGTCAAAACGTAACTGTAAGTTGTTAAAACGTAACATTAACTCGTAAAAATTGTATTTTAACTTGTAAAGAACGCCCTTACACTTGTAAAACACGTACTTTAATTTGAAAAAAACGTATTTAAACGTGTTAAAATGTAACTTTAACTTGTCAAAACGTAAATTTAACTTGTTAAAAACGTACTTTAACTTGCAAAAAACCTACTTTAACTTGTCAAAACGTAACTTTAACTTGACAAAATGTAACTTAAACTTGTAAAAAACGTTCTTTAACTTGTAAAAAACGTACTTTAACTTGTAAAAAACGTATTTTAATTTGTCAAAATGTAACTTTAACTTATTAAAACAGAACTTCAACTTGTTAAAAACATACTTTAACTTGTAAAAAATGTACTTTAACTTGTAAAAAACGTACTTTACCATGTCACAACGTAATTTTAACTTGTCAAAACGTAACTTTAACTTGTAAAAAAAGTACTTCAACTTGTAAAAAACGTACTTTAACTTGTAAAAAACATATTTTAACATGTCAAAATGTAACTTTAACTTGTCAAAACGTAACTTTAACTTGTTAAAAACTTACTTTAACTGGTAGAAAACGTAATTTAATTTGTCAAAATATAACTTTAATTTGTCAAAACGTAACTTTAACTTGTTACAAACCTACTTTAACTTGTAAAAAACGTACTTTAACTTGTAATAAACGTACTTTAACTTGTAAAAAACGGACTTTAACATGTCAAAATGTAATTTTAATGTGTCAAAACGTAACTTTAAGTTGTTAAAACGTAACTTTAAGTGGTAGAAAATGTACTTTTACTTGTAAAAAACGTACTTCGAATTGTAAAACACTTACTTTAACTTGTAAAATACGTACTTCAACTGGTAAAAAACGTACTTTAACTTGTAAAAAAAATATTTTGACGTGTCAAAATGTAACTTTAACTTGTAAAAACACAACTTTAATTTGTTCAAAACGTAGTTTAACTTGTAAAAAAGGTACTTTAACTTGTCAAATTGTAACTTTAACTGGTAAAAACCCTACTTTAACTAGTTAAAACGTAACTTTAACTTGTTAAAACGTGAGTTTAACTTGTTCAAAACATACATTAACTTGTAAAAAACGTAGTTTAACTTGTCAAAAATGTGGTTTAACTTGTAACAAATGGACTTTAACTTGTAAAAGCGTACTTCAACTTGTAAAAAACGTACTTTAACGTATAAAAAACCTACTTTAACTTGTCAAAACGTAACTTTAATTTGTCAAAACATAAGTTTAACTTGTTAAAAACGTAGTTTAACTTGTCAAAACGTAACTTTAACTTGTAAAAAACGTATTTTAACTTGTCAAAATATAATTTTTAATGTGTCAAAACGTAACTTTAAGTTGGTAAAACGTAACTTTAACTAATAAAAAATGTACTTTAACTTGTAAAGAACGCACTTCCACTTGTAAAAAACGTACTTTAACTTGAAAAAAACGTACTTCAACCTGTAAAAAAGGCATTTTAATTTGTAAAAAACGTATTTTAACGTGTCAAAATATAACTTTAACTTGTCCAAACGTAACTTTAACTTGTTACAAATGTACTTTAAGTTGTAGAAAACGTACTTTACCTTGTAAAAAACGTACTTCAACTTGTAAAAAACGTACTTTAACTTTTCAAAATGTAATTTTAATGTGTCAAAACGTAACTTTAAGTTGTTAAAACGTAACTTTAACTTGTAAAAAATGTACTTTAACTTGTAAAAATCGTACTTTAACTTGTCAAAAATGTGGTTTAACTTGTAACAAATGGACTTTAACTTGTAAAAACGTACTTCAACTTGTAAAAAACTTACTTTAAGTTGTAAAAAACTTACTTTAACTTGTCAAAATGTAATTTTAATGTGTCAAAACGTAACTGTAAGTTGTTAAAACGTAACATTAACTTGTAAAAAATGTATTTTTACTTGTAAAGAACGCCCTTACACTTGTAAAACACGTACTTTAATTTGAAAAAAACGTATTTAAACGTGTTAAAATGTAACTTTAACTTGTCAAAACGTAAATTTAACTTGTTAAAAACATACATTAACTTGTAAAAAACGTACTTTAACTTGTCAAAAACGTACTTTAACTTGAAAAAAACGTACTTCAACTTGTAAAAAAGGCACTTTAATTTGTAAAAAACGTATTTTAATGTGTCAAAATATAACTTTAACTTGTCCAAACGTAACTTTAACTTGTTACAAATGTACTTTAAGTTGTAAAAAACGTACTTTAACTTGTAAAAAACGTACTTCAACTTGTAAAAAACGTACTTTAACTTGTCAAAATGTAATTTTAATGTGTCAAAACGTAACTTTAAGTTGTTAAAACGTAACTTTAACTTGTAAAAAATGTACTTTAACTTGTAAAAAACGTACTTCGACTTGTAAAACACTTTCTTTATCTTGGAAAAAACGTACTTCAAATGATAAAAAACGTACTTTAACTTGTAAAAAACGTACTTTAACGTGTCAAAATGAAACTTTAACTTGTCAAAACGTAACTTTAACTTGTTAAAAACGTACTTTAACTTGTAAAAAACCTACTTTAACTTGTCAAAACGTAACTTTAACTTGTCAAAATGTAAATTTAACTTGTAAAAAACGTTCTTTAACTTGTAAAAAACGTACTTTAACTTGTAAAAAAGGTATTTTAACTTGTCAAAATGTAACTTTAACATATTAAAACAGAACTTCAACTTGTTAAAAACGTACTTTAACTTATAAAAAACGTACTTTAACTTGTCACAACGTAACTTTAACTTGTAAAAAACGTACTTCAACTTGTAAAAAACGTACTTTAACTTGTTAAAAACATATTTTAACGTGTCAAAATGTAACAATAACTTGTCAAAACGTAACTTTAACTTGTTAAAAACGTACTTTAACTTGTAAAACACGTAATTTAACTTGTCAAAATATAACTTTAATTTGTCAAAACGTAACTTTAACTTGTTACAAATGTACTTTACCTTGTAAAAAACTTACATTAACTTGTAAAAAACGTACTTCAACTTGTAAAAAACGGACTTTAACTTGTCAAAATGTAATTTTAATGTGCCAAAACATAACTTTAAGTTGTTAAAACGTAAGTTTAACTAGTAGAAAATGTACTTTAACTTGTAAAAAACGTACTTCGACTTGTAAAACACTTACTTTAACTTGTAAAATATGTACTTCAACTGGTAAAAAACGTACTTTAACTTGTAAAAAACATATTTTAACGTGTCAAAATGTAACTTTAACTTGTCAAAACGTAACTTTAACTTGTTCAAAATGTACTTTAACTTGTAGAAAACGTACTTTAACTTGTAAAAAACCTACTTTAGCTAGTCAAAACGTAATTTTAACTTGTCAAAACGTGAGTTTAACTTGTTAAAAACATCTATTAACTTGTAAAAAACATAGTTTAACTTGTCAAAAATGTGGTTTAACTTGTAAAAAACGTACTTTAACTTGTAAAAAGTATTTCAACTTGTAAAAAACGTACTTTAACGTGTAAAAAACCTACTTTAACTTGTCAAAACGTAACTTTAATTTGTCAAAACGTAAGTTTAACTTGTTAAAAACGTAGTTTAACTTGTCAAAACGTAACTTTAACTTGTAAAAAACGTACTTTAACTTGTCAAAATGTAATTTTAATGTGTCAAAACGTAACTTTAAGTAGTTAAAACGTAACTTTAACTTATAAAAAATGTACTTTAACTTGTAAAGAACGCACATCAACTTGTAAAACACGTACTTTACCTTGTAACAAATGTATTTTAACTTGTCAAAATGTAACTTTAACTTGTCAAAACGTAACTTTAACTTGTTCAAAATGTACTTTAACTTGTCAAATTATAACTTTAACTTGTAAAAACCCTACTTTAACTAGTCAAAACGTAACTTTAACTTGTCAAAACGTGAGTTTAACTTGTTAAAAACATACATTAACTTGTAAAAAACGTAGTTTAACTTGTCAAAAATGTGGTTTAACTTGTAACAAATGGACTTTAACTTGAAAAAACTTACTTCAACTTGTAAAAAACGTACTTTAACGTGTAAAAAACCTACTTTCACTTGTCAAAACGTAAGTTTAACTTTTTAAAAACGTAGTTTAACTTGGCAAAACGTAACTTTAACTTGTAAAAAACGTACTTTAACTTGTCAAAATGTAATTTTAATGTGTCAAAACGTAACTTTAAGTTGTTAAAACGTAACTTTAACATATAAAAAATGTACTTTAACTTGTAAAGAACGCACTTCAACTTGTAAAAAACGTACTTTAACTTGAAAAAAACGTACTTCAACACTTGTGAAAACGGCATTTTAATTTGTAAAAAACGTATTTTAACGTGTCAAAATATAACTTTAACTTGTCCAAACGTAACTTTAACTTGTTACAAATGTACTTTAAGTTGTAAAAAACGTACTTTAACTTGTTAAAAACGTACTTCAACTTGAAAAAAACGTACTTTAACTTGTCAAAATGTAATTTTAATGTGTCAAAACGTAACTTTAAGTTGTTAAAACGTAACTTTAACTTGTAAAAAATGCACTTTAACTTGTAAAAAACGTACTTTAACTTGTAAAAAACGTACTGCGAATTGTAAAACACTTACTTTAACTTGTAAAATACGTACTTCAACTGGTAAAAAACGTACTTTAACTTATAAAAAACGTACTTTAAGGTGTCAAAAATGAAACTTTAACTTGTCAAAACGTAACTTTAATTTGTTCAAAACGTACTTTAACCTGTAAAAAACGT
This sequence comes from Urtica urens, assembly GCA_958296335.1. Lineage (NCBI taxonomy): Eukaryota > Viridiplantae > Streptophyta > Magnoliopsida > Rosales > Urticaceae > Urtica > Urtica urens. The sequence continues at coordinate 47,003 of CATQIS010000045.1, read as the reverse complement.
ACTTTAACTTGTTAAAACGTAACTTTAACTTGTAAAAAACCTACTTTAACTTGTCAAAACGTAACTTTAACTTGTCAAAACGTAAGTTTAACTTGTTAAAAACATACATTAACTTGTAAAAATCGTACTTTAACTTGTCAAAAATGTGGTTTAACTTGTAGCAAATGGACTTTAACTTGTAAAAACGTACTTCAACTTGTAAAAAACGTACTTTAACTTGTAAAAAGTATTTCAACTTGTAAAAAACGTACTTTAACGTGTAAAAAACCTACTTTAACTTGTCAAAACGTAACTTTAATTTGTCAAAACGTAAGTTTAACTTGTTAAAAACGTAGTTTAACTTGTCAAAACGTAACTTTAACTTGTAAAAAACGTACTTTAACTTGTCAAAATGTAATTTTAATGTGTCAAAACGTAACTTTAAGTAGTTAAAACGTAACTTTAACTTATAAAAAATGTACTTTAACTTGTATAGAACGCACATCAACTTGTAAAACACGTACTTTAACTTGTAAAAAATGTATTTTAACTTGTCAAAATGTAACTTTAACTTGTCAAAACGTAACTTTAACTTGTTCAAAATGTACTTTAACTTGTCAAATTATAACTTTAACTTGTAAAAACCCTACTTTAACTAGTCAAAACGTAACTTTAACTTGTCAAAACGTGAGTTTAACTTGTTAAAAACATACATTAACTTGTAAAAAACGTAGTTTAACTTGTCAAAAATGTGGTTTAACTTGTAACAAATGGACTTTAACTTGAAAAAACTTACTTCAACTTGTAAAAAACGTACTTTAACGTGTAAAAAACCTACTTTCACTTGTCAAAACGTAAGTTTAACTTTTTAAAAACGTAGTTTAACTTGGCAAAACGTAACTTTAACTTGTAAAAAACGTACTTTAACATGTCAAAATGTAATTTTAATGTGTCAAAACGTAACTTTAAGTTGTTAAAACGTAACTTTAACATATAAAAAATGTACTTTAACTTGTAAAGAACGCACTTCAACTTGTAAAAAACGTACTTTAACTTGAAAAAAACGTACTTCAACACTTGTGAAAACGGCATTTTAATTTGTAAAAAACGTATTTTAACGTGTCAAAATATAACTTTAACTTGTCCAAACGTAACTTTAACTTGTTACAAATGTACTTTAAGTTGTAAAAAACGTACTTTAACTTGTTAAAAACGTACTTCAACTTGAAAAAAACGTACTTTAACTTGTCAAAATGTAATTTTAATGTGTCAAAACGTAACTTTAAGTTGTTAAAACATAACTTTAACTTGTAAAAAATGCACTTTAACTTGTAAAAAACGTACTTTAACTTGTAAAAAACGTACTGCGAATTGTAAAACACTTACTTTAACTTGTAAAATACGTACTTCAACTGGTAAAAAACGTACTTTAACTTATAAAAAACGTACTTTAAGGTGTCAAAAATGAAACTTTAACTTGTCAAAACGTAACTTTAATTTGTTCAAAACGTACTTTAACCTGTAAAAAACGTACTTTAACTTGTTAAAACGTAACTTTAACTTGTAAAAAACCTACTTTAACTTGTCAAAACGTAACTTTAACTTGTCAAAACGTAAGTTTAACTTGTTAAAAACATACATTAACTTGTAAAAATCGTACTTTAACTTGTCAAAAATGTGGTTTAACTTGTAGCAAATGGACTTTAACTTGTAAAAACGTACTTCAACTTGTAAAAAACGTACTTTAACTTGTAAAAAAACTACTTTAACTAGTCAAAACGTAACTTTAATTTGTCAAAACGTAAGTTTAACATGTTAAAAACGTAGTTTAACTTGTCAAAACGTAAGTTTAACTTGTAAAAAACGTACTTTAACTTGTCAAAATGTAATTTTAATGTGTCAAAACGAAATTTTAAGTTGTTAAAACGTAACATTAACTTGTAAAAAATGTACTTTAACTTGTAAAGAACGCACTTCAACTTGTAAAACACGTACCTTAACTTGAAAAAAAACGTACTTCAACTTGTAAAAAACGTACTTTAATTTGTAAAAAACATATTTTAACGTGTTAAAATTTAACTTTAACTCGTCAAAACGTAAATTTAACTTGTTAAAAACGTACTTTAACTTGTAAAAAACCAACTTTAACTTGTCAAAACGTAAATTTAACTTGTTAAAAACGTACTTTAAGTTGTAAAAAGCTACTTTAACTTGTCAAAACGTAACTTTAACTTGTCAAAATGTAACTTTAACTTGTAAAAAACGTACTTTAACTTGTAAAAAACGTAATTTAACTTGTAAAAAAGGTATTTTAACTTGTCAAAATGTAACTTTAACTTATTAAAACAGAACTTTAACTTGTTAAAAACGTACTTTAACTTGTAAAAAACGTACTTTAACTTGTAAAAAAGGTATTTAACTTGTTAAAATGTAACTTTAACTTATTAAAACAGAACTTTAACTTGTTAAAAACGTACTTTAACTTGTAAAAAACGTACTTTAACTTGTCACAATGTAATTTTAACTTGTCAAAATGTAACTCTCACTTGTAAAAAACGTACTTTAACTTGTAAAAAACGTACTTAAACTTGTAAAAAAAGTATTTTAACATGTCAAAATGTAATTTTAATGTGTCAAAACGTAACTTTAAGTTGTTAAAACGTAACTTTAACTGGTAGAAAATGTACTTTAACTTGTAAAAAACGTACTTCGACTTGTAAAACACTTACTTTATCTTGGAAAAAAAGTACTTTAACTGGTAAAAAACTTACTTTAACATGTAAAAAACGTATTTTAACGTGTCAAAATGAAACTTTAAATTCTCAAAACGTAACTTTAACTTGTTCATAACATACTTTAACTTGTAAAAAACGTACTTTAACTTATCAAAACGTAACTTTAACTTGTCAAAACGTAAGTTCAACTTGTTAAAAACATACATTAACTTGTAAAAAACGTACTTTAACTTGTCAAAATGTAACTCTAACTTGTAACAAATGGACTTTAACTTGTAAAAAACGTACTTCAACTTGTAAAAAAAGTATTTTAACATGTCAAAATGTAATTTTAATGTGTCAAAACGTAACTTTAAGTTGTTAAAACGTAACTTTAACTGGTAGAAAATGTACTTTAACTTGTAAAAAACGTACTTCGAATTGTAAAACACTTACTTTAACTTGTAAAATACGTACTTCAACTGGTAAAAAACGTACTTTAACTTATAAAAAACGTACTCTAAGGTGTCAAAAATGAAACTTTAACTTGTCAAAACGTAACTTTAATTTGTTCAAAACGTACTTTACCCTGTAAAAAACGTACTTTAATTTGTCAAAACGTAACTTTAACTTGTAAAAAACCTACTTTAACTTGTCAAAACGTAACTTTAACTTGTCAAAACGTAAGTTTAACTTGTTAAAAACATAAATTAACTTGTAAAAAACGTACTTTAACTTGTCAAAAATGTGGTTTAACTTGTAACAAATGGAGTTTAACTTGTAAAAACGTACTTCAACTTGTAAAAAACGTACTTTAACTTGTAAAAAAACTACTTTAACTAGTCAAAACGTAACTTTAATTTGTCAAAACGTAAGTTTAACTTGTCAAAACGTAACTTTAACTTGTAAAAAACGTACTTTAACTTGTCAAAATGTAATTTTAATGTGTCAAAACGTAACTTTATGTTGTTAAAACGTAACATTAACTTGTAAAAAATGTACTTTAACTTGTAAAGAACGCACTTCAACTTGTAAAACACGTACCTTAACTTGAAAAAAACGTATTTCAACTTGTAAAAAACGTACTTTAATTTGTAAAAAACATATTTTAACGTGTTAAAATTTAACTTTAACTCGTCAAAACGTAAATTTAGCTTGTTAAAAACGTACTTTAACTTGTAAAAAACCTACTTTAAATTGTCAAAACGTAATTTTAACTTGTCAAAATGTAACTTTAAGTTGTAAAAAACGTTCTTTAACTTGTAAAAAACGTACTTTAACTTGTAAAAAAGGTATTTTAACTTGTCAAAATGTAACTTTAACTTATTAAAACAGAACTTTAACTTGTTAAAAACGTACTTTAACTTGTAAAAAATGTACTTTAACTTTTAAAAAACGTACTTTAACTTGTCACAACGTAACTTTAACTTGTCAAAACGTAACTTTAACTTGTAAAAAAAGTAATTCAACTTGTAAAAAACGTACTTTAACTTGTAAAAAACATATTTTAACATGTCAAAATGTAACTTTAACTTGTCAAAACGTAACTTTAACTTGTTAAAAACGTACTTTAACTGGTAGAAAACGTAATTTAATTTGTCAAAATATAACTTTAATTTGTCAAAACGCAACTTTAACTTGTTACAAACATACTTTAACTTGTAAAAAATGTACTTTAACTTGTAACAAACGTACTTCAACTTGTAAAAAACGTATTTTAACATGTCAAAATGTAATTTTAATGTGTCAAAACGTAACTTTAAGTTGTTAAAACGTAACTTTAACTGGTAGAAAATGTACTTTTACTTGTAAAAAACGTACTTCGAATTGTAAAACACTTACTTTAACTTGTAAAATACGTACTTCAACTGGTAAAAAACGTACTTTAACTTATAAAAAACGTACTTTAAGGTGTCAAAAATGAAACTTTAACTTGTCAAAACGTAACTTTAATTTCTTCAAAACGTACTTTAACCTGTAAAAAACGTACTTTAACTTGTCAAAACGTAACTTTAACTTGTAAAAAACCTACTTTAACTTGTCAAAACGTAACTTTAACTTGTCAAAACGTAAGTTTAACTTGTTAAAAACATACATTAACTTGTAAAAAACGTACTTTAACTTGTCAAAAATGTGGTTTAACTTGTAACAAATGGACTTTAACTTGTAAAAACGTACTTCAACTTGTAAAAAACGTACTTGAACTTGTAAAAAAACTACTTTAACTAGTCAAAACGTAACTTTAATTTGTCAAAACGTAAGTTTAACTTGTTAAAAACGTAGTTTAACTTGTCAAAACGTAACTTTAACTTGTAAAAAACGTACTTTAACTTGTCAAAATGTAATTTTAATGTGTCAAAACGTAACTTTAAGTTGTTAAAACGTAACATTAACTTGTAAAAAATGAACTTTAATTTGTAAAGAACGCACTTCAACTTGTAAAACACGTACCTTAACTTGAAAAAAACATACTTCAACTTGTAAAAAACGTACTTTAATTTGTAAAACACATATTTTACCGTGTTAAAATTTAACTTTAACTCGTCAAAACGTAAATTTAACTTGTTAAAAACGTACTTTAACTTGTAAAAAACCTACTTTAACTTGTCAAAACGTAACTTTAACTTGTCAAAATGTAACTTTAAGTTGTAAAAAACGTTCTTTAACTTGTAAAAAACGTACTTTAACTTGTAAAAAAGGTATTTTAACTTGTCAAAATGTAACTTTAACTTATTAAAACAGAACTTTAACTTGTTAAAAACGTACTTTAACTTGTAAAAAATGTACTTTAACTTGTAAAGAACGTACTTTAACTTGTCACAACGTAACATTAACTTGTCAAAACGTAACTTTAACTTGTAAAAAAAGTACTTCAACTTGTAAAAAACGTACTTTAACTTGTAAAAAACATATTTTAACATGTCAAAATGTAACTTTAACTTGTCAAAACGTAACTTGAACTTGTTAAAAACGTACTTTAACTGGTAGAAACGTAATTTAATTTGTCAAAATATAACTTTAATTTGTCAAAACGCAACTTTAACTTGTTACAAACATACTTTAACTTGTAAAAAACGTACTTTAACTTGTAAAAAATGTACTTCAACTTGTAAAAAACGTATTTTAACATGTCAAAATGTAATTTTAATGTGTCAAAACGTAACTTTAAGTTGTTAAAACGTAACTTTAACTAGTAGAAAATGTACTTTAACTTGTAAAAAACGTACTTCGAATTGTAAAACACTTACTTAAACTTGTAAAATACGTACTTCAACTGGTAAAAAACGTACTTTAACTTATAAAAATCGTACTTTAAGGTGTCAAAAATGAAACTTTAACTTGTCAAAACGTAACTTTAATTTGTTCAAAACGTACTTTAACTTGTAAAAAACGTACTTTAACTTGTCAAAACGTAACTTTAACTTGTAAAAAACCTACTTTAACTTGTCAAAACGTAACTTTAAGTTGTCAAAACGTAAGTTTAACTTGTTAAAAACATACATTAACTTGTAAAAAACGTACTTTAACTTGTCTAAAATGTGGTTTAACTTGTAACAAATGGACTTTAACTTGTAAAAACGTACTTCAACTTCTAAAAAACGTAGTTTAACTTGTAAAAAGACTACTTTAACTAGTCAAAACGTAACTTTAATTTGTCAAAACGTAAGTTTCACTTGTTAAAAACGTAGTTTAACTTGTCAAAACGTAACTTTAACTTGTAAAAAACGTACTTTAACTTGTCAAAATGTAATTTTAATGTGTCAAAACGTAACTTTAAGTTGTTAAAACGTAACATTAACTTGTAAAAAATGTACTTTAACTTGTAAAGAACGCACTTCAACTTGTAAAACACGTACCTTAACTTGAAAAAAACGTACTTCAACTTGTAAAAAACGTACTTTAATTTGTAAAAAACATATTTTAACGTGTTAAAATTTAACTTTAACTCGTCAAAACGTAAATTTAACTTGTTAAAAACGTACTTTAACTTGTAAAAAACGTAAATTTAACTTGTTAAAAACGTACTTTAACTTGTCAAAACGTAAATTTAACTTGTTAAAAACGTACTTTAAGTTTTAAAAAGCTACTGTTGCATGCATAAAAGGCACGACGGCTCGACGGAGGCTCCGAGAGGGCTCGGACCCGCCACTCGGCCCAGCGGCCTCCCTTGGCCTCTCCTTGACCCGGCCAAAGGCCGGCCTAAGACTACTCACCCGGCCAAGGGCTGGGTGAAAACTTCCACTCGGCCAAAGGCCGGCCCTGGCCTTTCCTCGACCCGGGCAAGGGCCGGCCCAAACTATTTGCCCGGCCAAAGGCCGGGCGAGACTTCCCCTCGGCCGAAGGCCGGCCCTGGCCTATCCTCGACCCGGCCAAGGGCCGGCCCAAACTATTCGCCCGGCCAAAGGCCGGGCGAGACTTCCCCTCGGCCGAAGGCCGGCCCTGGCCTTTCCTCGACCCGGCAAAGGGCCGGCCCAAATTATTCACCCGGCCAAAGGCCGGGTGAAACTTCCTCGACCCGGCCAAGGGCCGGCCCAAGATCTTACCTTCGGCTGAAGGCCGGACGAGAAGCTCCTCTCGGCCAAGGGCCGTTTCCAGGCCTCCTTGGCCGGTCAAAGGCCATTCTCGGCTCAAAGATGCTCACAAGACATGCGCTATAAATAGGGGACGCGATTCCCAATAACGGGTAACGAATACTTGAGTACCGAAACGCTGCTGAACTCAGACTTCACTGGTTTCTCTCAAACCTCTAAACCCTTTTTATCCACCTCAATCCAACTAATGTTGAGCGTCGGAGAGGTAAACAGAGGCACCCCCTCTGTTTCCCTTTGGTAGTTCATTTGATTCCTTTGCGTTTCAGATACTCGCGTAGCACGAACTCCATTGACAGCTAAAGCACGACTCGGGATACCGAGTTCGACACGCTAGAACCCGAACGCGACTACTTGGTCCGGCCTTGCGTTGAACCGTTTTGGGTTCCTAAATCGTTGTCCGAAAACGAGCGACAACATTTTAGCGCTAGAAGGAGGGGCAATTTGACAAAGCCAGCTTTGTTTCCCCATCAAACAACCTCCGAGAGGATGAGTCAGATTCATGTTGCATCTACCGGCACTCGGGCGACGAACGCCAGATATGGCCTTCGAAGCCTTTCTCATCGTCTCGGTGGTCAGCCTCGTGAGAACGAGAACGGGTCCCATGGCTCGAGTTCTGATCGCGACGTTGCTCTCCGAGAGGATACAGCTAGACGACTTGCCGAGATTTTTGGATCGGCCGGGAGTGGACAATACACTCATAGCCGATCTCCTCGGATACGACATTGACAGGAGTTCGTTCCGAGATGGTTCCGACCCCGAATATGTGGGGGAATCTCGGACTGGCGAGATAACTCCTCTCCCTGATCGAGAAGCAGATGTAAGACCACCTTCACATCAACCCCCACCAATTCGACCATCAGGTCCGCAATTCAGAGGCACTCCATCTGCAAACTCTCGGGGCGGTCGGTCGCGATCGCGGCTCGAGCATAGGAGTGCACGGCGGGATGAAGGGGCAAACAGCCGAGGGACTCGAAAGACATTTCGACGCCGACCGGATTCATCTCGTCGAATCCCGACGTGGATCTTAGAGAACATCTCACAGCTCAGAGGAACTCCAGGGGCGAAGACCTCCGGCAGAGATTGAATTCCCAGAGAGAGGTGTTGCCAGCCGTTACGCTTGGCCGTCCAAGGACCAATGCGGCCGATCAGGCATCTAACGAGCGGCACCACGTGACTCCCTTGGCTCCAGCGGCCAGCCCCGCAGACGGGCTTGATATGGTAAAAATGATCCAAAGCCTCCAAAACCAGATAATCGAGATGAGAGAGTCGGGAAAGCCACGGCCCTACGGAGGGCCGAAGAATCGTACTCCCCTTTCTCCGCTCAGATTTTGGCACAATCCTGTGGAGGAAATTTCAAGTTGCCCTCCATTCCTCCATACGATGGGCGCACAGACCCTCATTTTCACATCCAACATTATGAAACCTGGATGTCAATGCAAGGGCAGTCAGATGCAACGTTGTGTCAGGCATTTAGTTTGACCCTTTCCGGAACAGGATTTGAGTGGTTCAGAAGCTTGAAGCCGGGGAGTATTCTTTTTTTCAAGATTTTGAAAGAAACTTTCCTCGCTCGCTTCGCCACTCTCGTGATGCAGAAGAAGTCCAAAACTCATCTCTTGTCAATCAGGCAGGGCATGGATGAAACCTTGAGGCAGTATCTCGCTCGCTTCACTGAAGAATCGCATAAGGTGGAAGGCTTCGATGATAGGGATGCGATCACGGCAGTTACTGAAGGAATTCGCACGAGTGACTTCCTGAAATCGATCGTCGGAAAGGTCCCAAGGGACATGGCGGAGCTAATGACGCGCGCTCGCACATTCATGGGAGTGGAAGATTACCTGGAACGCCGAGACGGTCGGAAGACCAATGGACAGCCTGGTCGCCGGCTAGGGGACCATGAGAAGGAATATTTCGATCCTCGAAAGAGGAGGAATAGGGGACAACAAGGTCTCGATAATCGACCCTTCTCAGGGGTCAGACCACCACGTCCTGACAGTTTTCGAAAGTTTTCGACCTTCACTCCGCTGAACACCCCCCAAGAGCGAATTTTGGCATTACATCGCGACAAATTGGGTAGCCCAGCTCCGCTGACGAAAGATCCGGCAAAGCGAGATCATAGCAAGTTCTGTGAATACCACCAGGATCACGGTCACCTAACTTCAGAATGCTATCAACTCAAAAGGCAAATTGAGGCTCTCATACAAGATGGGAAGTTGAAAGAGTACGTGCTCCGAACCTTAGGAACGACGGCATCGCGGAGTGAGCGAGGACATCAAGAAAGGAAAGGTCCCGCCACGGTCACTGTAACCGATCAAGTGACAGCCCGAGAACCAGATAGGTCACAATTACATATCGTGGGCTCCATTTTGGGGGGTCCGGAATGTGGAGACTCGTGCGCCCAAAGGAAACGATACGCCCGCGAAACATCGCATTCAACAGCAGTGCATCACATAAATCACACTTATGTGACTCCGCCTCCGAACGAGTTCGAATCCATGTTCTTCACAGGGAGGGCTCGAGGCCACTCACATTGTGTCATTCCTTGTGGTCGACCAGCCGTCAGCTTACAACATCATAATTGGCCGTCCAACTCTCAACAGACTAAAGGCCATAACCTCAACCTATCATCTGATGTTAAAGTTCCCAACAGATAGGGGGGGATAGCCGTCATGGCCGGGGATCAATCCATGGCCAGAATGTGTTACATTCAGGGGGTAGACAGGAAAAGAAAAGGGAAAATGGTCAATACCATCTCCCAGGATTTGTCAAGCGATGGAGAAGCTGAAGGCACTTTCGGAGAGTTGGATCAGAGGGATGAAGTCGAAAGACGGAAGATGGGAACAACGAGCGACCTCGTGACTGTTGTATTGGATGAATCCAAACTCGATCAAGTCGTCAAAATAGGTGCACAACTCTCATCTGAGAGGCAACTCCTACTAACGACATTCCTCCAAGAATACAAGGACATTTTCGCATGGACCCATGCTGACATGCCCGGAATCGACCCCGAGATCATGGTTCACCGTTTGAATGACGATTAAAGGATAACCGGGCGAATACAGCCCAGGAGAGCGTTCAGTGGGGAAAAATACCAAGCCATTGGCAAGGAAGTTGATAAACTCCTCGCGGCAGGATTCATAAGGGAGGCAGAATATCCCAGATGGGTTTCTAACGTGGTTATGGTGAAAAAAGCAAACGGCAAATGGCGGATTTGCATCGATTACAAGGATCTCAACAAGGCTTGCCCGAAAGACAGTTTTCCATTGTCCATAATCGAACAACTTGTTGACGCCACCGCAGGTCATGAATTGTTAAGTTTCATGGACGCCTATTCTGGTTACAATCAGATCCGCATGCATGGTCCAGACCAGATAAAAACCACTTTCGTCACCGATCGGGGGCTATATTGCTATAAGGTCATGCCTTTTGGCCTCAAGAATGCAGGGGCTACGTACCAACGATTGGTGAACCGCATGTTTGCCGACCAAATTGGGAAAACAATGGAAGTCTACGTCGACGATATGTTGGCTAAAAGTTTAAAGGCCGACGATCATATCAGAGATCTCAGGAATATGTTTTCCATCCTGCGACGTTATAGAATGAAGCTTAACCTAAACAAATGCGCTTTCGGAGTCGAATCCGGAAAGTTTCTGGGTTATATGGTGAGCAGTAGGGGAATAGAGGCCAACCCCGAAAAGATCGAAGCAATCCTGAATATGAAGTCCCCTACCAAAATCAAAGAGGTGCAGAGCTTAACAGGTAGGGTTGCAGCATTGTCACGATTCGTGTCGAAGGCAACGGATCGTTGCCAACCGTTCTTCAAGGCCTTGAAAAAGGTCGATGGATTTGTTTGGACAGAGGAATGCGAACTTGCCTTCCGCGAACTGAAAGCCTATTTCAGTTCTACACCATTCTTTGCGAAGCCCAACGAAGGGGAAAAATTGTTCGTATATCTCGCAGTGACCGAAAGGGCAATAAGCACAGTGTTGGTGCGTGAGGAAAATAAGATTCAATGGCCAATCTACTATTCGAGCAAGGCGCTCCTCGACGCCGAAACCAGATATCCAGAGATCGAAAAAGATGGCTTTGGCCTTGGTCACAGGCGCGAGGAAACTTCGGCCATACTTCCAATCTCACCCCATCATCGTACGTACAAAGTACCCCATAGAAAGGGCGTTGCAAAAAGCCACATCCTCCCGGATGGCTATATGGTCTCAAGAGCTGGGGGAATACGGAATAGATTTCCAACCAAGAACTGCCATCAAGGGTCAAGCTTTGGCCGACTTTGTGGCCGAGTTCACAGGATCCTACTCGACAGGGGACGATGTAGATGTTCTCGGAGAAAAGAGAAATGACACGGCCATGAAAAGGCCAATGATCCCAGAAGGCCCATTATGGGAACTACACGTCGATGGTGCGTCGAACGCCCAAGGCGCTGGCGCTGGCATCATACTTACGAACCCCGATAGGGAAGAAATCAAGTATGCCATGCGATTTGAGTTCAACGCTTCGAACAACGAGGCCGAGTACGAGGCCCTAATCATAGGCTTGGAGTTAGCGAAAAAACTCGGCGCTAAAAAACTGCGTATCCATTGCGACTCGCAATTGGTAGTCAACCAAGTCAAAGGGGAATACGGCGCTAAGGAGCCAAGCATGATGGCATACCTTGCCAAGGTTATAAAACTATTGGAATCATTCCTATGGTTCGAGATAATCAAGATTCCCAGAGCAAAAAACGTCCACGCCGACGCTCTAGCCCGTTTGGCATCTGGGATTGATGAAGGGGGGATTGACGATGTTCCCATAGAAAAACTGACGAGGCCATGTATCTCAAGAAATGACGTGGGAACGATCGAACAGGCACCACAAACAACGTGGATGACGCCGCTTCTAAAGTACCTACAAGGGGGGGAGACCCCCGAAGGGAGAGAAGAGACCCGAAGATTGAAGAATCTGGCATCCAAATACGTATTGAGGGAGCAGACACTCTACAAACGAGGATACTCCATGCCGCTACTCCGGTGCCTATCCGAAGATGAAGCGAAAAAAGCATTGCATGAAGTACACGAAGGGGTTTGCGGGAACCATTCGGCCGGACAGTCATTGGCTTTGAAATTACTCCGAGCGGGGTATTTTTGGCCAACCATGAAAAGGGACGCTCACTTGTGGGCCAAGAAATGCGACAAGTGCCAGAGATTTGCACACGTACCAAGACAGCCTCCGGCACCTTTATGCCCGGTCATCGTACCTCGACCTTTCGCCAAATGGGGGTCGACCTCATCCGGGAATTACCCGCAGCCCCAAGACAATACAAATTCGCAATCGTGGCAGTAGATTACTTCACAAAGTGGGTAGAAGCAGAACCACTCGCCAAAATCACAGAGGCGAATACGACAAGTTTCATGTGGAAAAACATAATATGTCGTTTTGGGGTTCCAGAGTCGATCGTCACCGACAATGGGAAACAATTTGTCAACGCACGCCTTCGGGAGCTGTGTGAACAATTGGGGATTCGTAAAACTTATTCATCGCCTCGACACCCACAAGCTAATGGTCAGGTCGAAGCAGTCAACAAGACGATCAAAGAAAACTTGAAGAAAAGGCTAGAAGCGAAAAAAGGGGCTTGGGCGGAAGAGTTACCAACAATCTTATGGGCGTATCGAACCACGGCACGAAACGCTACCGGCGAAACTCCATTCGCGTTGGCATTCGGCGGTGAGGCTGTGATACCTTTAGAGACAAGTATTCCCACTTGTCGGGTTATCGATTACGACGGCGACCGAAACGACGAGGCAATGAGGATGGAATTAGATCTCATCGACGAAAAGAGGATGGGCGCGTTGTCACGTTTAACTGAACAAAAAAGGAAGGTGGAAAAGTATTACAACTCAAGAGTCAAAATAAGGAAATTTGCAAACGGAAGCCTTGTTCTCAGGAGGGTTTTCCAAAACACACAAATCCCGGGGGCCGGAGTTCTGGGACCCACCTGGGAAGGTCCATATCGGATACATCAAGCCACTCATAACGGCACTTACGAGCTGGAAAATCTCGAAGGCCTCGTCTTCACCCACCCATGGAATGCCGAGCACTTGAGACAATATTATCAGTAGGCGTCAATTAATAGACGACCCGTTTTATTACTTTTGCAGTTTAAATTAATTGTATTCATGGTCCATGACCCGTAAAGTGTAACATTTTTCTTGACAATGAATACGAAATACGCTTCATATCAATTCATTTATAACCTTCGCAAGTTTCTAAATAAACTCGGGGGGCTACGACGTAGTCCAGGTCCTCACATGACCCGATTCGCGCCAAGCGACCGCGTACTCGCAAAACCCGCTAAAGGGCCAACATCCGCGCACCGGATGGCATAAGACTGCGCACTCGCACGCCGACAGGCAGCAAGTCTCGCAAAACTCACTAAAAGGCCAACATCCGCGCACCGGATAACCAGGCACTTGCCCGCCGTATGGCATATGCCAAATGGCTGTGTGTCGCCCACCGAAAGGCATGGGCCCAAAACACTATCACGTTATGACGGAAAACAAGCATCAAGGGAAGGTTCTCGTATCAAATAAAATCCAAAATCCAACGAAGATATCCGGAAAGAAAACACGTAAAGGGAAACAAGCGCTAAACACATGCGCGAAAGAAATCAAAAAGAATGAAACAGTCATTCAGAGCCAAAGTCTACTTGTTCCTCGTCGTTGAGAGCTCCGGATCCATCGGTGGTCTCTCCGTCGGGAGGGCGGTTCGTGGACTGGGCAACTTCTGAAGGAGCCCCAAGTGGCACGCCATATAACCGGGGAGCTTCATCCAGCGAGGGGAACATCGCCTCGAAAAAGGAAAACGTGACCCCCCGGGCCACATTCTCTTTCGCGACGGCGTCGCGAACTCGCACCGCGGCCGCATGGCGTGCCTCCTCCAAAGCCAGGTCCCAGTCATCCTCCAAGTCGGCTTTCGACTTCACGGCATCGTCTTTTTCCTCGATAAGGGCCTGCATCTCGAGGAGAAGTGAGTCCCTTTCCCTCTCGGCTTTGACGCGGGAAATCTCACTCGTCATAAGCTGAGCGTGCACAATCTTCAACTCCTCGTCCCGACCCGAGAGCGCCACTTGGAGTTTCTTTGTCTTGCCTAGGAAGGTGTCTGCCGCTTGTTCCGCTTTCTCTCGGGATTTGCGATCCTCCGCTCGCAGCAACCTTTCAGCCTCCAACTCCGCACGGACCTTCCGTAGCTCCCCTTCAAGGATGTGGATATCCCGAACAGGACGAACCTCAGCTAGAGCGGTAGCATGGTCGGTCGCCATTTTCTCGGCGTCTTTTTTCATGACCTGCATCCTCCGCAGCAAATCCCGGAGGATCGCGTCACCCCGTTCTTGTCGAGCAAGCATCTGACAGAACGAGCGGCGAAAGAACGTACGCATATGTAAATAAAAAGAAACGGATAACGAACGACGCAACGCAAAGAAAGAGTAGTTTCTACCTTACGAGCGTCGCTAATCCCGTTCTGGAAGTAGTCGAGATCCCCGGTCGTCAAGAGACTTTTGAATTCCCGCAAAGGGGAATCAAGGATGCCCCGCGAACATTGACCCCGCAACATCGCGGCTTCCTTCATGAGCGAAGAATCCATGCTGCCCGACGCACTCGAGGTGTGGGCACGCTTGTTGCCGGGAGACTCAAAGGAAGAGGTAGGCGGAGCCGCCCATTTGTTCGTAGAGGCCACTTCGGCCCCAACCCGGGCCGGCGACCTCCCACGTCGGGCCTCGACTCGCAGACGTGCGGCGGCCACGGCCTCAGCAGTAGGTTCCCCCCTCGGCACACATGCACGCGAACGATTGCGAACCATCGTATCTGAAACGAAAAAAGCAAAACAAGAGTCATAAAATAGGAACGATATGAAAAGGACAATACTTACATAATCAGGCGTGAGGTCAATACCCCCCGAGTCGGGAGGTAAAGGGAGGTCCACCGCCTCAAGTTCGATGCTTCCGGCAGGCTCCTCAGCCGGGACAGGGTCGAAGATCGCCTCCAAATCGGGAACGAACCATCCGGTAGTCGCCATGAGATCGGCTGACTCGAAGAGAAGCCCTTGCCGTCTCGAATCTGGAATGGCCCCGATTACGAGTGCGAGCTCGAAATCTTCAGTGTCGCGGTCTGCCGGGAAGTCGGCAATGGGGCCAAAGGTCAACGGCGCCTTTCCAAAGGCGAGTTCGGATACCCATACCCAGGGATAGCGATGTTTGGTGGTCAACTTGGTAAGGATTGGGAATCGCCGCCGATTCTGAACTTTATAAAAACCCGGCTTCCCGGACACACCATGGACAGAGACAAGGTTTCGAATCTCATCGGCTGTCACGTTGCGACCTCGTGCCCGATAAAGCATCATGTGGCACGCCGCCACAACTCGATAGAAGAGTGGGGACATCTGAGACGCATGAACACCCAATCGAACCAACAGATCCTGAATTACGGGTTGAAAAGGCAATCGCAAACCCCCTCGGAGACTCGCCTCATGAACGGCCGCAAATCCCAAGCGTGGGTGATTCGGGAGATCGTCAGGCAATGGTCGTAACAATGAGACGGAGCCCGGGATACTACACCTCCGCCTCAAACTCGTGAAGTTGGCTAAAGAGAGAGAGCTCGGGAAATCGACCCCGGAGCAATACAAGCCGACCCGAATCACCGACTCCTTAACCGGGAACGACATCGCGCGTCTCTCCTCCCTCGCGGTCGAAAAGGCGGGGATGACCGGACGAAGGCAATTGTCGGGCAACTCATCGCAACCTTCGGCGTCGACATTGTTTTCATTAGGTGAGCCACCGCCCGGGCCCGCGTGAAGATCGTCACCCTGACCCAAGTTGGGGTCGCTGCCCGGGTCCACTCGAAGGTCGCCACCCGGATCCGCGCCAAGACCCGCGCGGAGGTCGCTGCCCAGACCCGCGCGGAGGCTCTCGCCCAGGCCGACGCGGGGTGCGTCGCCGCCCAGCCCCGCGCGGAGGTCGCTGCCCAGACCCGCGCGGGGGCTCTCGCCCAGGCCGGCGCGGGGTGCGTCGCCACCCAGCCCCGCGCGGAGGTCGCCGCCCAGACCCGCGCGGGGGCTCTCGCCCAGGCCGGCGTGGGGTGCGTCGCCGCCCAGCCCCGCGCGGAGGTCGCCGCCCAGACCCGCGCGGGGGTTCTCGCCTGGGCCGGCGCGAGGTGCGTCGTCGCCCAGCCCCGCGCGGAGGTCGCCGCCTAGACCCGCGCGGGGGCTCTCGCCCAGGCCGGCTCGGGGTGCGTCGCCGCCCAGCCCCGCGCGGAAGTCACCGCCCAGACCCGCGCGGAGGCTCACGCCCAGACCGGTGCGGGATGCGTTACCGCCCATCTCCGCGCGGAGGTCGCCACCCAGACCCGCGCGGAGGTCTCCGTCCAGCCCTGCGCGGAAATCAACGCCCAGCTCCGCGCGGAGGTCTCCGCCCAGACCCGCGCGGAGGTCTTCTTCCCGATCGACGCGACGCGCGTCGTCGCTCAGTTCCGCGCGGGGGTTGTCGCCCAGATCGGCGCGGGACGCGCCGCCGCTCAAGCCTGCGCGAAGCTCGTAGCCCAGATCCACCCGGAGGCCGTCGCTCAGATCCCGCCGCCCAGATCCGCGGGGGATGGGTCGCTGGTCTCCCCGACGATTGGCGTCCCTGGACGCGTTCGCTCGTTCCCCTCCCCGTCGATCAACCACGTTTCAACGGAGGAGAACTCTCCCTCCACCATTTCAAAAGCCCTCTCGCGCGGGGAAGAAGATGGGAGCACGGGAAAAGGTCTCGCGGGAGAGGGAAATTGATCCCAAAACAAGTCCAAATCCACGTTTTGGTCTTCGAGAAGGGGAAAAAGGTCTTCCCCGATGGTCCCACCCTCTGACACATTGTCGGCCGAATCCATACCCACGCGGATAAGCGTGACGTCAGAAATAAAATAAAGTATTAGAGAAAGAAACTTACCAAGAAAGAAAGTGACGACGGGTGACAATCGGGGGCGAGAGAATTTGAGTTCACCACACGAACCCCTGTCGAATGGAGAACTCGGGGGGCTAGTGTTGCGTGCATAAAAGGCACGACGGCTCGACGGAGGCTCCGAGAGGGCTCGGCCCCGCCACTCGGCCCAGCGGCCTCCCTTGGCCTCTCCTTGACCCGGCCAAAGGCCGGCCTAAGACTACTCACCCGGCCAAGGGCTGGGTGAAAACTTCCACTCGGCCAAAGGCCGGCCCTGGCCTTTCCTCGACCCGGGCAAGGGCCGGCCCAAACTATTTGCCCGGCCAAAGGCCGGGCGAGACTTCCCCTCGGCCGAAGGCCGGCCCTGGCCTATCCTCGACCCGGCCAAGGGCCGGCCCAAACTATTCGCCCGGCCAAAGGCCGGGCGAGACTTCCCCTCGGCCGAAGGCCGGCCCTGGCCTTTCCTCGACCCGGCAAAGGGCCGGCCCAAATTATTCACCCGGCCAAAGGCCGGGTGAAACTTCCTCGACCCGGCCAAGGGCCGGCCCAAGATCATACCTTCGGCTGAAGGCCGGACGAGAAGCTCCTCTCGGCCAAGGGCCGTTTCCAGGCCTCCTTGGCCGGTCAAAGGCCATTCTCGGCTCAAAGATGCTCACAAGACATGCGCTATAAATAGGGGACGCGATTCCCAATAACGGGTAACGAATACTTGAGTACCGAAACGCTGCTGAACTCAGACTTCACTGGTTTCTCTCAAACCTCTAAACCCTTTTTATCCACCTCAATCCAACTAATGTTGAGCGTCGGAGAGGTAAACAGAGGCACCCCCTCTGTTTCCCTTTGGTAGTTCATTTGATTCCTTTGCGTTTCAGATACTCGCGTAGCACGAACTCCATTGACAGCTAAAGCACGACTCGGGATACCGAGTTCGACACGCTAGAACCCGAACGCGACTACTTGGTCCGGCCTTGGGTCGAACCGTTTTGGGTTCCTAAATCGTTGTCCGAAAACGAGCGACAACAGCTACTTTAACTTGTCAAAACGTAACTTTAACTTGTCAAAATGTAAGATTAACTTGTAAAAAACGTACTTAAAAAACGTACTTTAACTTGTAAAAAAGGTATTTTAACTTGTTAAAATGTAACTTAAACTTATTAAAACAGAACTTTAACTTGTTAAAAACGTACTTTAACTTGTAAAAAACATACTTTAAGTTGTAAAAAACGTACTTTAACTTGTCACAATGTAATTTTAACTTTTCAAAATGTAACTCTAACTTGTAAAAAACGTACTTTAACTTGTAGAAAACGTACTTCAACTTGTAAAAAACGTATTTTAACATGTCAAAATGTAATTTTAATGTGTCAAAACGTAACTTTAAGTTGTTAAAACGTAACTTTAACTGGTAGAACATGTACTTTAACTTGTAAAAAACGTACTTCGAATTGTAAAACACTTACTTTAACTTGTAAAATATGTAGTTCAACTGGTAAAAAACGTACTTTAACTTATAAAAAACGTACTTTAAGGTGTCAAAAATGAAACTTTAACTTGTCAAAACGTAACTTTAATTTGTTCAAAACGTACTTTAACCTGTAAAAAACATACTTTAACTTGTCAAAACGTAACTTTAACTTGTAAAAAACCTACTTTAACATGTCAAAACGTAATTTTAACTTGTCAAAACGTAAGTTTAACTTGTTAAAAACATACATTAACTTCTAAAAAACGTACTTTAACTTGTAAAAAATATAGGTTAACTTGTAACAAATGGACTTTAAATTGTAAAAACGTACTTCAACTTGTAAAAACGTAACTTTAATTTGTCAAAACGTAAGTATAACTTGTTAAAATCGTAGTTTAACTTGTCAAAACGTAACTTTAACTTGTAAAAAACATACTTAAACTTCTCAAAATGTAATTTTAATGTGTCAAAACGTAACTTTAAGTTGTTAAAACGTAACTTTAACTTATAAAAAATCTTCTTTAACTTGTAAAGAACGCACTTCAACTTGTAAAACACGTACTTTAACTTGAAAAAAACGTACTTCAACTTGTAAAAAACGTACTTTAATTTTTTAAAAAAGTATTTTAACGTGTTAAAATGTAACTTTAACTTGTCAAAACGTAAGTTTAAGTTGTCAAAAGCTACTTTAACTTGTAAAAAACGTACTTTAACTTGTAAAAAACGTACTTTAACTTGTAAAAAAGGTGTTTTAACTTGTCAAAATGTAACTTTAAATTATTAAAACAGAACTTTAACTTGTTAAAAACGTACTTTAACTTGTAAAAAACGTACTTTAACTTGTAAAACACCTAGTTTAACTTGTCACAATGTAACTTTAACTTGTCAAAACGTAACTTTAACATGTAAAAAACGTACTTCAACTTGTAAAAAATGTACTTTAACTTGTAAAAAACGTAGTTTATCGTGTCAAAATGTAACTTTTACTTGTCAAAACGTAAGGTTAAGTTGTTAAAACGTAACTTTAACTAGTAAAAAATGTACTTTAACTTGTAAAAAACGTACTTTAACTTGTAAAAAACGTATTTTAACGTGTTAAAATGTAACTTTAACTTGTCAAAACGTAACTTTAACTTGTAAAAAACGTACTTTAAGTTGTAAAAAAGGTATTTTAACTTGTCAAAATGTAACTTTAACTTATTAAGACAGAACTTTAACTTGTTAAAAAACTACCTTAACTTGTAAAAAACGTACTTTAACTTGTAAAAAACGTACTTTAACTTGTCAAAATGTAACTTTAACTTGTCAAAACGTAACTTTAACTTGTAAAAAACATACTTCAACTTGTAAAAAACGTACTTTAACTTGTAAAAAACGTATTTTAACTTGTCAAAACGTAACTTTAACTTGTAAAAAGCGTACTTTAACTTGTCAAAATGCAATTTTAATGTGTCAAAACGTAACTTTAAGTTGTTAAAACTTAACTTTAACTTATAAAAAATCTACTTTAACTTGTAAAGAGCGCACTTCAACTTGTAAAACACGTACTTTAACTTGAAAAAAAAGTATTTCAACATGTAAAAAACGTACTTTAATTTGTAAAAAACGTATTTTAACGTGTCAAAATATAACTTTACCTTGTCAAAACGTAACTTTCGCTTGTTAAAAACGTCCTTTAACTTGTAAAAAACGTAATTTAACTTGTTACAAATGTACTTTAATTTGTAAAAAACGTACTTTAACTTGTAATAAACGTACTTCGACTTGTAAAAAACGTACTTTAACTTGTCAAAATGTAATTTTAATGTGTCAAAACGTAATTTTAATTTGTTAAAACGTAACTTTAACTGGTAAACAACGTACTTTAACTAGTCAAAACGTAACTTTAACTTGTCAAAAAGTAAGTTTAACTTGTTAAAAACATACATTAACTTGTAACAAACGTACTTTAACTTGTCAAAAATGTGGTTTAACTTGTAACAAATGGACTCTAACTTGTAAAAACATACTTCAACTTCTAAAAACGTACTTTAACTTGTAAAAACCCTACTTTAACTTGTCTAAACGTAACTTTAATTTGTCAAAACATAAGTTTAACTTGTTAAAAACGGAGTTTAACTTGTCAAAACGTAACTTTAACTTTTAAAAAACGGACTTTAACTTGGCAAAATGTAATTTTAATGTGTCAAAACGTAACTTTAAGTTGTTAAAACGTAAATTTAACTTCTAAAAAATGTACTTTAACTCGTAAAGGACGGACTTCAACTTGTAATACACGTACTTTAACTTGAAAAAAACGTACTTCAACTAGTAAAAAAAGTAATTTAATTTGTAAAAAACATATTTTAACGTGTTAAAATGTAACTTTAACTTGTCAAAACATAACTTTAACTTGTAAAAAACGTACTTTAACTTGTAAAACACGTATTTTAACGTGTCAAAATGTAACTTTAACTTGTTAAAAACGTATTTTAACGTATCAAAACGTAACTTTAACTTGTTAAAAACGTACTTTATCTTGTAAAAAACGTAATTTCACAGTCAAAATGTAACTTTAACTTGTCAAAATGTAACTTTAACTTGTTAAAAACGTATTTAACTTGTAAAAAATGTACTTAACTTGTAAAAAATGTATTTTAACTTGTCAAAACGTAACTTTAAATTGTTAAAAACGTACTTTAAGTTGTTAAAAACGTACTTTAACTAGTTAGAAACATACTTCAACTTGTAAAAAAACGTACTTTAACTTGTCAAAACGTAACTTTAACTTGTAAAAAACATACTTTAACTTGTCAAAACGTACTTTAACTTGTAAAAAACGTACTTTAACTTGTCAAAACGTAATTTAACTTGTCAAAACGTAACTTTAACTTGTCAAAACTTAAGTTTAACTTGTTAAAAACATACATTAACTTGTAAAAATCGTACTTTAACTTGTCAAAAATGTGGTTTTAACTTTTAACAAATAGACTTTAACTTGTAAAAACGTACTTCAACTTGTATAAAACATACTTTAACTTGTAAAAATATTTGTTTAACTTGTCAAAACGTAACTTTAATTTGTGAAAACGTATGTTTAACTTGTTAAAAACGTAGTTTAACTTGTCAAAACGTAGCTTTACCTTGTAAAAAACTAACGTTAACTTGTCAAAATGTAATTTTAATGTGTCAAAACGTAACTTTAAGTTGTTAAAACGTAACTTTAACTTATAAAAAATCTACTTTAACTTGTAAAGAACGCAGTTCAACTTGTAAAACACGTACTTTAACTTGAAAAAAACGTATTTCAACTTTTAAAAAACATACTTTAATTTGTAAAAAACGTATTTTAACGTGTTAAAATGTAACTTTAACTTGTCAAAACGTAACTTTAACTTGTAAAAAACGTACTTTAACTTGTAAAAAACGTACTTTAAGTTGTAAAAAAGGTATTTTAACTTGTCAAAATGTAACTTTAACTTATTAAGACAGAACTTTAACTTGTTAAAAACGTACTTTAACTTGTAACAAACGTACTTTAACTTGTAAAAAACGTACTTTAACTTGTCAAAACGTAACTTAAACTTGTCAAAACGTAACTTTAACTTGTAAAAAACGTACTTCAACTTGTAAAAAACGTACTTTAACTTGTAAAAAATGTATTTTAACTTGTCAAACGTAACTTTAACTTGTAAAAAACGTACTTTAACTTGTCAAAATGTAATTTTAATGTGTCAAAACGTAACTTTAAGTTGTTAAAACGTAACTTTAACTTATAAAAAATCTACTTTAACTTGTAAAGAACGCACTTCAACTGTTAAAACACGTACTTTAACTTGAAAAAAACGTATTTCAACATGTAAAAAACGTACTTTAATTTGTAAAAAACGTATTTTAACGTGTCAAAATATAACTTTACCTTGTCAAAACGTAACTTTTAGTTGTTAAAAACGTACTTTAACTTGTAAAAAACGTAATTTAACTTGTCAAAATATAACTTTAACTTGTCAAAACGTAACTTTAACTGGTTACAAATGTACTTTAATTTGAAAAAAACGTACTTTAACTTATAATAAACGTACTTCGACTTGTAAAAAACGTACTTTAACTTGTCAAAATGTAATTTTAATGTGTCAGAATGTAATTTTAATTTGTTAAAACGTAACTTTAACTGGTAAACAACGTACTTTAACTAGTCAAAACGTAACTTTAACTTGTCAAAAAGTAAGTTTAACTTGTTAAAAACATACATTAACTTGTAAAAAACGTACTTTAACTTGTCAAAAATGTGGTTTAACTTGTAACAAATGGACTTTAACTTGTAAAAACGTACTTCAACTTGTTAAAAACGTACTTTAACTTGTAAAAAACCTATTTTAACTTGTCTAAACGTAACTTTAATTTGTCAAACCATAAGTTTAACTGTTAAAAACGTAGTTTCAAAACGTAACTTTAACTTGTAAAAAACGTACTTTAACGTGGCAAAATGTAATTTTAATGTGTCAAAACGTAACTTTAAGTTGTTAAAACGTAATTTTAAATTCTAAAAAATGTACTTTAACTTGTAAAGGACGCACTTCAACTTGTAAAACACGTACTTTAACTTGGAAAAAACGTACTTCAACTTGTAAAAAAAGTACTTTAATATGTAAAAAACGTATTTTAACGTGTTAATATGTAACTTAAACTTGTCAAAACGTAACTTTAACTTGTAAAAAACGTACTTTAACTTGTAAAAAACATATTTTAACGTGTCAAAATATAACTTTAACTTGTAAAAAACGTATTTTAATGTATCAAAACGTAACTTTAACTTGTTAAAAATGTACTTTATCTTGTAAAAAACGTAATTTCACAGTCAAAATGTAACTTTAACTTGTCAAAATGTAACTTTAACTTGTTAAAAACGTATTTAACTTGTAAAAAACGTACTTTAACTTGTAAAACACGTATTTTAACGTGTCAAAATGTAACTTTAACTTGTTAAAAACGTATTTTAACGTATCAAAACGTAACTTTAACTTGTTAAAAACGTACTTTATCTTGTAAAAAACGTAATTTCACAGTCAAAATGTAACTTTAACTTGTCAAAATGTAACTTTAACTTGTTAAAAACGTATTTAATTTGTAAAAAACGTACTTAACTTGTAAAAAACGTATTTTAACTTGTCAAAACGTAACTTTAAATTGTTAAAAACGTACTTTAACTTGTTAAAAACGTAATTTAACTTGTTAGAAACATACTTCCACTTGTAAAAAAACGTACTTTAACTTGTCAAAACGTAACTTTAACATGTAAAAAACATACTTTAACTTGTCAAAACGTACTTTAACTTGTAAAAAACGTACTTTAACTTGTCAAAACGTAACTTTAACTTGTCAAAACGTAACTTTAACTTGTCAAAACTTAAGTTTAACTTGTTAAAAACATACATTAACTTGTAAAAATCGTACTTTAACTTGTCAAAAATGTGGTTTTAACTTTTAACAAATAGACTTTAACTTGTAAAAACGTACTTCAACTTGTAAAAAACGTACTTTAACTTGTAAAAATCTTTGTTTAACTTGTAAAAAACGTACTTTAACGTGTAAAAAACCTACTTTAACTTGTCAAAACGTAACTTTAATTTGTCAAAACGTAAGTTTAACTTGTCAAAACGTAACTTTAACTTGTAAAAAACGTACTTTAACTTGTTAAAATGTAATTTTAATGTGTCAAAACGTAACTTTAAGTTGTTAAAACGTAACTTTAACTTATAAAAAATCTACTTTAACTTGTAAAGAACGCAGTTCAACTTGTAAAACACATACTTTAACTTGAAAAAAGCGTATTTCAACATGTAAAAAATGTACTTTAATTTGTAAAAAACGTATTTTAACGTGTTAAAATGTAACTTTAACTTGTCAAAACGTAACTTTAACTTGTAAAAAACGTACTTTAACTTGTAAAAAACGTACTTTAACTTGTGAAAAAGGTATTTTAACTTGTCAAAACGTAACTTTAACTTGTCAAAACGTAACTTTAACTTGTAAAAAACGTACTTACACTTGTAAAAAACGTACTTTAACTTGTAAAAAACGTATTTTAACTTGTCAAAACGTAACTTTAACTTGTAAAAAACTAACTTTAACTTGTCAAAATGTAATTTTAATGTGTCAAAACGTATCTTTAAGTTGTTAAAACGTAACTTTAAATTATAAAAAATCTACTTTAACTTGTAAAGAACGCAGTTCAACTTGTAAAACACGTACTTTCACTTGAAAAAAACGTATTTCAACATGTAAAAAACGTACTTTAATTTGTAAAAAACTTATTTTAACGTGTTAAAATGTAACTTTAACTTGTCAAAACGTAACTTTAACTTGTAAAAAACGTACCTTAACTTGTAAAAAACGTACTTTAACTTGTAAAAAAGGTATTTTAACTTGTCAAAATGTAACTTTAACTTATTAAGACAGAACTTTAACTTGTAAAAAATGTAATTTAACTTGTCAAAACGTAACTTTAACTTGTCAAAACGTAACTTTAACTTGTAAAAAACGTACTTCAACTTGTAAAAAACGTACTTTATCTTGTAAAAAACGTATTTTAACTTGTCAAAACGTAAGTTTAACTTGTAAAAAACGTACTTTAACTTGTCAAAATGTAATTTTAATGTGTCAAAACGTAACTTTAAGTTGTTAAACCGTAACTTTAACTTATAAAAAATCAACTTTAAGTTGTAAAGAACGCACTTCAACTTGTAAAACACGTACTTTAACTTGAAAAAAACATATTTCAACATGTAAAAAACGTACTTTAATTTGTAAAAAACGTATTTTAACGTGTCAAAATATAACTTTAACTTGTCAAAACGTAACTTTAACTATTTACAAATGTACTTTAACTTGTAAAAAACGTACTTTAACTTGTAATAAACGTACTTCGAATTGTAAAAAACGTACTTTAACTTGTCAAAATGTAATTTTAATGTGTCAAAACGTAATTTTAAGTTGTTAAAACGTAACTTTAACTGGTAAACAACGTACTTTAATTAGTCAAAACTTAACTTTAACTTGTCAAAAAGTAAGTTTAACTTGTTAAAAATATACATTAACTTGTAAAAAACGTACTTTAACTTCTCAAAAATGTGGTTTAACTTGTAACAAATGGACTTTAACTTGTAAAAACGTACTTCAACTTGTAAAAAACGTACTTTAACTTGTAAAAAACCTATTTCAATTTGTCTAAACGTAACTTTAATTTGTCAAAACATAAGTTTGACTGTTAAAAACGTAGTTCAACTTGTCAAAACGTAACTTGAACTTGTAAAAAACGTACCTTAACTTGGCAAAATGTAATTTTAATGTGTCAAAACGTAACTTTAAGTTGTTAAAACGTAATTTTAACTTCTAAAAAATGTACTTTAACTTGTAAAGGACGCACTTCAACTTGTAAAACACGTACTTTAACTTGAAAAAAACGTACTTCAACTTGTAAAAAAAGTACTTTAATTTGTAAAAAAACGTATTTTAAAGTGTTAAAATGTAACTTTAACCTGTCAAAACGTAACTTTAACTTGTAAAAAACGTACTTCAACTTGTAAAAAACGTACTTTAACTTGTTAAAAACGTAGTTAAACTTGTCAAAACGTAACTTTAACTAGTAAAAATCGTACTTTAACTTGTCAAAATGTAATTTTAATGTGTCAAAACGTAAATTTAAGTTGTTAAAACGTAACTTTAACTTATAAAAAATCTACTTTAAGTTGTAAAGAACGCACTTCAACTTGTAAAACACGTACTTTAACTTGAAAAAAACGTATTTCAACATGTAAAAAACGTACTTTAATTTGTAAAAAACGTATTTTAACGTGTCAAAATATAACTTTACCTTGTCAAAACGTAACTTTCACTTGTTAAAAACGTACTTTAACTTGTAAAAAACGTAATTTAACTTGTCAAAATATAACTTTAACTTGTCAAAACGTAACTTTAACTTGTTACAAATGTACTTTAATTTGTAAAAAACGTACTTTAACTTGTAATAAACGTACTTCGACTTGTAAAAAACGTACTTTAACTTGTCAAAATGTAATTTTAATGTGTCAAAACGTAATTTTAAGTTGTTAAAACGTAACTTTAACTGGTAAACAACGTACTTTAACTAGTCAAAACTTAACTTTAACTTGTCAAAAATGTTGTTTAATTTGTAACAAATGGAGTTTAACTTGTAAAAACGTACTTCAACTTGTAAAAAACGTACTTTAACTTGTAAAAAACCTATTTTAACTTGTCTAAACGTAACTTTAATTTGTCAAAACATAAGTTTAACTGTAAAAAACGTAGTTTAACTTTTCAAAACGTAACTTTAACTTGTAAAAAACGTACTTTAACTTGGCAAAATGTAATTTTAATGTGTCAAAACGTAACTTTAAGTTGTTAAAACGTAATTTTAACTTCTAAAAAATGTACTTTAACTTGTAAAGGATGCACTTCAACTTGTAAAACACGTACTTTAACTTGAAAAAAACGTACTTCAACTTGTAAAAATCGTACTTTAATTTGTAAAAAACGTATTTTAACGTGTTAAAATGTAACTTTAACCTGTCAAAACGTAACTTTAACTTGTAAAAACCGTACTTTTACTTGTAAAAAACATATTTTAAAGTGTCAAAAAGGTATTTTAACTTGTCAAAATGTAACTTTAACTTATTAAGACAGAACTTTAACTTGTTAAAAACGTACTTTAACTTGTAAAAAACGTACTTTAACTTGTAAAAAACGTAATTTAACTTGTCAAAACATAACTTTAACTTGTCAAAACGTAACTTTAACTTGTAAAAACCGTACTTCAACTTGTAAAAAACGTACTTTAACTTGTAAAAAACGTATTTTAACTTGTCAAAACGTAACTTTAACTTGTAAAAAACGTACTTTAACTTGTCAAAATGTAATTTTAATGTGTCAAAACGTAACTTTAAGTTGTTAAAACGTAACTTTAACTTATAAAAAATCTACTTTAACTTGTAAAGAACGCACTTCAACTTGTAAAACACGTACTTTAACATGAAAAAAACGTATTTCAACTTGTAAAAAACGTACTTTAATTTGTAAAAAACGTATTTTAACGTGTCAAAATATAATTTTACCTTGTCAAAACGTAACTTTCACTTGTTAAAAACGTAGTTTAACTTGTAAAAAACGTAATTTAACTTGTCAAAATATAACTTTAACTTGTCAAAACGTAACTTTAACTTGTTACAAATGTACTTTAACTTGTAAAAAACGTACTTTAACTTGTAATAAACGTACTTCGACTTGTAAAAAACGTACTTTAACTTGTCAAAATGTAATTTTAATGTGTCAAAACGTAATTTTAAGTTGTTAAAACGTAACTTTAACTGGTAAACAACGTACTTTAACTAGTCAAAACTTAACTTTAACTTGTCAAAAAGAAGTTTAACTTGTTAAAAACATACATTAACTTGTAAAAAACGTACTTTAACTTGTCAAAAATGTGGTTTAATTTGTAACAAATGGAGTTTAACTTGTAAAAACGTACTTCAACTTGTAAAAAACGTACTTTAACTTGTAAAAAACCTATTTTAACTTGTCTAAACGTAACTTTAATTTGTCAAAACATAAGTTTAACTCTAAAAAACGTAGTTTAACTTGTCAAAACGTAACTTTAACTTGTAAAAAACGTACTTTAACTTGGCAAAATGTAATTTTAATGTGTCAAAACGTAACTTTAAGTTGTTAAAACGTAACTTAAACTTCTAAAAAATGTACTATAACTTGTAAAGGATGCACTTCAACTTGTAAAACACGTACTTTAACTTGAAAAAAACGTACTTCAACTTGTAAAAATCGTACTTTAATTTGTAAAAAACGTATTTTAACGTGTTAAAATGTAACTTTAACCTGTCAAAACGTAACTTTAACTTGTAAAAACCGTACTTTTACTTGTAAAAAACATATTTTAAAGTGTCAAAAAGGTATTTTAACTTGTCAAAATGTAACTTTAACTTATTAAGACAGAACTTTAACTTGTTAAAAACGTACTTTAACTTGTAAAAAACGTACTTTAACTTGTAAAAAACGTAATTTAACTTGTCAAAACATAACTTTAACTTGTCAAAACGTAACTTTAACTTGTAAAAACCGTACTTCAACTTGTAAAAAACGTACTTTAACTTCTAAAAAACGTATTTTAACTTGTCAAAACGTAACTTTAACTTGTAAAAAACGTACTTTAACTTGTCAAAATGTAATTTTAATGTGTCAAAACGTAACTTTAAGTTGTTAAAACGTAACTTTAACTTATAAAAAATCTACTTTAACTTGTAAAGAACGCACTTCAACTTGTAAAACACGTACTTTAACATGAAAAAAACGTATTTCAACTTGTAAAAAACGTACTTTAATTTGTAAAAAACGTATTTTAACGTGTCAAAATATAATTTTACCTTGTCAAAACGTAACTTTCACTTGTTAAAAACGTAGTTTAACTTGTAAAAAACGTAATTTAACTTGTCAAAATATAACTTTAACTTGTCAAAACGTAACTTTAACTTGTTACAAATGTACTTTAATTTGTAAAAAACGTACTTTAACTTGTAATAAACGTACTTCGACTTGTAAAAAACGTACTTTAACTTGTCAAAATGTAATTTTAATGTGTCAAAACGTAATTTTAAGTTGTTAAAACGTAACTTTAACTGGTAAACAACGTACTTTAACTAGTCAAAACTTAACTTTAACTTGTCAAAAAGAAGTTTAACTTGTTAAAAACATACATTAACTTGTAAAAAACGTACTTTAACTTGTCAAAAATGTGGTTTAATTTGTAACAAATGGAGTTTAACTTGTAAAAACGTACTTCAACTTGTAAAAAACGTACTTTAACTTGTAAAAAACCTATTTTAACTTGTCTAAACGTAACTTTAATTTGTCAAAACATAAGTTTAACTGTAAAAAACGTAGTTTAACTTTTCAAAACGTAACTTTAACTTGTAAAAAACGTACTTTAACTTGGCAAAATGTAATTTTAATGTGTCAAAACGTAACTTTAAGTTGTTAAAACGTAATTTTAACTTCTAAAAAATGTACTTTAACTTGTAAAGGATGCACTTCAACTTGTAAAACACGTACTTTAACTTGAAAAAAACGTACTTCAACTTGTAAAAATCGTACTTTAATTTGTAAAAAAACGTATTTTAACGTGTTAAAATGTAACTTTAACCTGTCAAAACGTTACTTTAACTTGTAAAAACCGTACTTTTACTTGTAAAAAACATATTTTAACGTGTCAAAAAGGTATTTTAACTTGTCAAAATGTAACTTTAACTTATTAAGACAGAACTTTAAGTTGTTAAAAACGTACTTTAACTTGTAAAAAACGTACTTTAACTTGTAAAAAACGTAATTTAACTTGTCAAAACGTAACTTTAACTTGTCAAAACGTAACTTTAACTTGTAAAAAACGTACTTCAACTTGTAAAAAACGTACTTTAACTTGTAAAAAACGTATTTTAACTTGTCAAAACGTAACTTTAACTTGTAAAAAACGTACTTTAACTTGTCAAAATGTAATTTTAATGTGTCAAAACGTAACTTTAAGTTGTTAAAACGT
The DNA here is from genome assembly GCA_958296335.1 of Urtica urens. Classification (NCBI taxonomy): domain Eukaryota; kingdom Viridiplantae; phylum Streptophyta; class Magnoliopsida; order Rosales; family Urticaceae; genus Urtica; species Urtica urens. Next base: position 16,702 of record CATQIS010000045.1, on the reverse strand, counting down.
AACTTTAACTTATAAAAAATCTACTTTAACTTGTAAAGAACGCACTTCAACTTGTAAAACACGTACTTTAACATGAAAAAAACGTATTTCAACTTGTAAAAAACGTACTTTAATTTGTAAAAAACGTATTTTAACGTGTCAAAATATAACTTTACCTTGTCAAAACGTAACTTTCACTTGTTAAAAACGTACTTTAACTTGTAAAAAACGTAATTTAACTTGTCAAAATATAACTTTAACTTGTCAAAACGTAACTTTAACTTGTTACAAATGTACTTTAATTTGTAAAAAACGTACTTTAACTTGTAATAAACGTACTTCGACTTGTAAAAAACGTACTTTAACTTGTCAAAATGTAATTTTAATGTGTCAAAACGTAATTTTAAGTTGTTAAAACGTAACTTTAACTGGTAAACTACGTACTTTAACTAGTCAAAACTTAACTTTAACTTGTCAAAAAGTAAGTTTAACTTGTTAAAAACATACATTAACTTGTAAAAAACGTACTTTAACTTGTCAAAAATGTGGTTTAATTTGTAACAAATGGAGTTTAACTTGTAAAAACGTACTTCAACTTGTAAAAAACGTACTTTAACTTGTAAAAAACCTATTTTAACTTGTCTAAACGTAACTTTAATTTGTCAAAACATAAGTTTAACTGTAAAAAACGTAGTTTAACTTTTCAAAACGTAACTTTAACTTGTAAAAAACGTACTTTAACTTGGCAAAATGTAATTTTAATGTGTCAAAACGTAACTTTAAGTTGTTAAAACGTAATTTTAACTTCTAAAAAATGTACTTTAACTTGTAAAGGATGCACTTCAACTTGTAAAACACGTACTTTAACTTGAAAAAAACGTACTTCAACTTGTAAAAATCGTACTTTAATTTGTAAAAAACGTATTTTAACGTGTTAAAATGTAACTTTAACCTGTCAAAACGTTACTTTAACTTGTAAAAACCGTACTTTTACTTGTAAAAAACATATTTTAACGTGTCAAAAAGGTATTTTAAGTTGTCAAAATGTAACTTTAACTTATTAAGACAGAACTTTAACTTGTTAAAAACGTACTTTAACTTGTAAAAAACGTACTTTAACTTGTAAAAAACGTAATTTAACTTGTCAAAACGTAACTTTAACTTGTCAAAACGTAACTTTAACTTGTAAAAAACGTACTTCAACTTGTAAAAAACGTACTTTAACTTGTAAAAAACGTATTTTAACTTGTCAAAACGTAACTTTAACTTGTAAAAAACGTACTTTAACTTGTCAAAATGTAATTTTAATGTGTCAAAACGTAACTTTAAGTTGTTAAAACGTAACTTTAACTTATAAAAAATCTACTTTAACTTGTAAAGAACGCACTTCAACTTGTAAAACACGTACTTTAACATGAAAAAAACGTATTTCAACTTGTAAAAAACGTACTTTAATTTGTAAAAAACGTATTTTAACGTGTCAAAATATAACTTTACCTTGTCAAAACGTAACTTTCACTTGTTAAAAACGTACTTTAACTTGTAAAAAACGTAATTTAACTTGTCAAAATATAACTTTAACTTGTCAAAACGTAACTTTAACTTGTTACAAATGTACTTTAACTTGTAAAAAACGTACTTTAACTTGTAATAAACGTACTTCGACTTGTAAAAAACGTACTTTAACTTGTCAAAATGTAATTTTAATGTGTCAAAACGTAATTTTAAGTTGTTAAAACGTAACTTTAACTGGTAAACAACGTACTTTAACTAGTCAAAACTTAACTTTAACTTGTTAAAAAGTAAGTTTAACTTGTTAAAAACATACATTAACTTGTAAAAAACGTACTTTAACTTGTCAAAAATGTGGTTTAATTTGTAACAAATGGAGTTTAACTTGTAAAAACGTACTTCAACTTGTAAAAAACGTACTTTAACTTGTAAAAAACCTATTTTAACTTGTCTAAACGTAACTTTAATTTGTCAAAACATAAGTTTAACTGTAAAAAACGTAGTTTAACTTTTCAAAACGTAACTTTAACTTGTAAAAAACGTACTTTAACTTGGCAAAATGTAATTTTAATGTGTCAAAACGTAACTTTAAGTTGTTAAAACGTAATTTTAACTTCTAAAAAATGTACTTTAACTTGTAAAGGATGCACTTCAACTTGTAAAACACGTACTTTAACTTGAAAAAAACGTACTTCAACTTGTAAAAATCGTACTTTAATTTGTAAAAAACGTATTTTAACGTGTTAAAATGTAACTTTAACCTGTCAAAACGTTACTTTAACTTGTAAAAACCGTACTTTTACTTGTAAAAAACATATTTTAACGTGTCAAAAAAGGTATTTTAACTTGTCAAAATGTAACTTTAACTTATTAAGACAGAACTTTAACTTGTTAAAAACGTACTTTAACTTGTAAAAAACGTACTTTAACTTGTAAAAAACGTAATTTAACTTGTCAAAACGTAACTTTAACTTGTCAAAACGTAACTTTAACTTGTAAAAAACGTACTTCAACTTGTAAAAAACGTACTTTAACTTGTAAAAAACGTATTTTAACTTGTCAAAACGTAACTTTAACTTGTAAAAAACGTACTTTAACTTGTCAAAATGTAATTTTAATGTGTCAAAACGTAACTTTAAGTTGTTAAAACGTAACTTTAACTTATAAAAAATCTACTTTAACTTGTAAAGAACGCACTTCAACTTGTAAAACACGTACTTTAACTTGAAAAAAACGTATTTCAACTTGTCAAAACGTAACTTTAACTTGTCAAAACGTAACTTTAACTTGACAAAAAGTAAGTTTAACTTGTTAAAAACATACATTAACTTGTAAAAAACGTAATTTAACTTGTCAAAAATGTGGTTTAACTTGTAACAAATGGACTCTAACTTGTAAAAACATACTTCAACTTCTAAAAACGTACTTTAACTTGTAAAAAACCTACTTTAACTTGTCTAAACGTAACTTTAATTTGTCAAAACATAAGTTTAACTTGTAAAAAACGTACTTTAACTTGTCAAAACGTAACTTTAACTTGTAAAAAACGTACTTTAACTTGTCAAAATGTAATTTTAATGTGTCAAAACGTAACTTTAAGTTGTTAAAACGTAACTTTAACTTATAAAAAATCTACTTTAAGTTGTAAAGAACGTACTTCAACTTGTAAAACACGTACTTTAACTTGAAAAAAACGTATTTCAACATGTAAAAAGCGTACTTTAATTTGTAAAAAACGTATTTTAACGTGTCAAAATATAACTTTACCTTGTCAAAACGTAACTTTCACTTGTTAAAAACGTACTTTAACTTGTAAAAAACGTAATTTAACTTGTCAAAATATAACTTTAACTTGTCAAAACGTAACTTTAACTTGTTACAAATGTACTTTAATTTGTAAAAAACGTACTTTAACTTGTAATAAACGTATTTCGACTTGTAAAAAACGTACTTTAACCTGTCAAAATGTAATTTTAATGTGTCAAAACGTAATTTTAAGTTGTTAAAACGTAACTTTAACTGGTAAACAACGTACTTTAACTAGTCAAAACTTAACTTTAACTTGTCAAAAAGTAAGTTTAGCTTGTTAAAAACATACATTAACTTGTAAAAAACGTACTTTAACTTGTCAAAAATGTGGTTTAACTTGTAACAAATGGACTTTAACTTGTAAAAACGTACTTCAACTTGTAAAAAACGTACTTTAATTTGTAAAAAACCTATTTTAACTTGTCTAAACGTAACTTTAATTTGTCAAAACATAAGTTTAACTGTTAAAAACGTAGTTTAACTTGTCAAAACGTAACTTTAACTTGTAAAAAACGTACTTTAACTTGGCAAAATGTAATTTTAATGTGTCAAAACGTAACTTTAAGTTGTTAAAACGTAATTTTAACTTCTAAAAAATGTACTTTAACTTGTAAAGGACGCACTTCAACTTGTAAAACACGTACTTTAACTTGAAAAAAACGTACTTCAACCTGTAAAAAACGTACTTTAATTTGTAAAAAACGTATTTTAACGTGTTAAAATGTAACTTTAACCTGTCAAAACGTAACTTTAACTTGTAAAAACCGTACTTTAACTTGTAAAAAATGTATTTTAACGTGTCAAAATTTAACTTTAACTTGTAAAAAACGTATTTTAACGTATCAAAACATAACTTTAACTTGTTAAACGTACTTTATCTTGTAAAAAACGTAATTTCACAGTCAAAATGTAACTTTAACTTGTCAAAATATAACTTTAACTTGTTAAAAACGTATTTAACTTGTAAAAAACGTACTTTAACTTGTAAAAAACGTATTTTAACTTGTCAAAACGTAACTTTAAATTGTTAAAAACGTACTTTAACTTGTTAAAAATGTTCTTTAACTAGTTAGAAACATACTTCAACTTGTAAAAAAACTTACTTTGACTTGTAAAACCTTACTTTAACTTGTAAAAAACATACTTTAACTTGTTAAAAACGTACTTTAACTTGTAAAAAATGTACCTTAACTTGTAAAAAACGTACTTTAACTTGTCAAAACGTAACTTTAACTTGTAAAAAACGTACTTTAACTTGTCAAAATGTAATTTTAATGTGTCAAAACGTAATTTTAAGTTGTTAAAACGTAACTTTAACTTATAAAAAATCTATTTTAACTTGTAAAGAACGCACTTCAACTTGTAAAACACGTACTTTAACTTGAAAAAAACGTATTTCAACTTGTAAAAAACGTACTTTAATTTGTAAAAAAATGTATTTTAAAGTGTCAAAATATAACTTTACCTTGTCAAAACGTAACTTTTACTTGTTAAAAACGTATTTAACTTGTAAAAAACGTACTTTAACTTGTAAAAAACGTATTTTAACTTGTCAAAACGTAACTTTAAATTGATAAAAACGTACTTTAACTTGTCAAAACGTAACTTTAACTTGTAAAAAACATACTTTTACTTGTCAAAACGTACTTTAACTTGTCAAAACGTAACTTTAACTTGTCAAAACGTAACTTTAACTTGTCAAAACTTAAGTTTAACTTGTTAAAAACATACATTAACTTGTAAAAATCGTACTTTAACTTGTCAAAAATGTGGTTTTAACTTTTAACAAATGGACTTTAACTTGTAAAAACGTACTTCAACTTGTAAAAAACGTACTTTAACTTGTAAAACTCGTAGTTTAACTTGTCAAAACGTAACTTTAATTTGTCAAAACGTAAGTTTAACTTGTTAAAAACGTAGTTAAACTTGTCAAAACGTAACCTTAACTTGTAAAAAAACTAACTTTAACTTGTCAAAATGTAATTTTAATGTGTCAAAACGTTACTTTAAGTTGTTAAAACGTAACTTTAACTTATAAAAAATCTACTTTAACTTGTAAAGAACGCATTTCAACTTGTAAAACACGTACTTTAACTTGAAAAAAACGTATTTCAACTTGTAAAAAACGTACTTTAATTTGTAAAAAACGTATTTTAACGTGTTAAAATGTAACTTTAACTTGTCAAAACGTAACTTTAACTTGTAAAAAACGTACTTTAACTTGTAAAAAACGTACTTTAAGTTGTAAAAAAGGTATTTTAACTTGTCGAAATGTAACTTTAACTTATTAAGACAGAACTTTAACTTGTTAAAAACGAACTTTAACTTGTAAAAAACGTACTTTAACTTGTAAAAAACGTACTTTAACTTGTCAAAACGTAACTTTAACTTGTAAAAAACGTACTTTAACTTGTCAAAATGTAATTTTAATGTGTCAAAACGTAATTTTACGTTGTTAAAACGTAACTTTAACTTATAAAAAATCTACTTTAACTTGTAAAGAACGCACTTCAACTTGTAAAACACGTACTTTAACTTGAAAAAAACGTATTTCAACTTGTAAAAAACGTACTTTAATTTGTAAAAAAACGTATTTTAAAGTGTCAAAATATAACTTTACCTTGTCAAAAAGTAACTTTAACTTGTTAAAAACGTATTTAACTTGTAAAAAACGTACTTTAACTTGTTAAAAACGTATTTTAACTTGTCAAAACGTAACTTTAAATTGATAAAAACGTACTTTAACTTGTTAAAAATGTACTTTAACTTGTCAAAACGTAACTTTAACTTGTAAAAAACATACTTTAACTTGTCAAAACGTACTTTAACTTGTCAAAACGTAACTTTAACTTGTCAAAACGTAACTTTAACTTGACAAAACTTAAGTTTAACTTGTTAAAAACATACATTAACTTGTAAAAATCGTACTTTAACTTGTCAAAAATGTGGTTTTAACTTTTAACAAATGGACTTTAACGTGTAAAAACGTACTTCAACTTGTAAAAAACGTACTTTAACTTGTAAAAATCTTAGTTTAACTTGTCAAAACGTAACTTTAATTTGTCAAAAACGTAAGTTTAACTTGTCAAAACGTAAGTTTAACTTGTCAAAACGTAACTTTAACTTGTAAAAAACATACTTTAACTTGTCAAAACGTACTTTAACTTGTCAAAACGTAACTTTAACTTGTCAAAACGTAACTTTAACTTGTCAAAACTTAAGTTTAACTTGTTAAAAACATACATTAACTTGTAAAAATCGTACTTTAACTTGTCAAAAATGTGGTTTTAACTTTTAACAAATGGACTTTAATGTGTAAAAACGTACTTCAACTTGTAAAAAACGTACTTTAACTTGTAAAAATCTTAGTTTAATTTGTCAAAACGTAACTTTAATTTGTCAAAACGTAAGTTTAACTTGTCAAAACGTAACTTTAACTTGTAAAAAACATACTTTAACTTGTCAAAACGTACTTTAACTTGTCAAAACGTAACTTTAACTTGTCAAAACGTAACTTTAACTTGTCAAAACTTAAGTTTAACTTGTTAAAAACATACATTAACTTGTAAAAATCGTACTTTAACTTGTCAATAATGTGATTTTAACTTTTAACAAATGGACTTTAATTTGTAAACACGTACTTCAACTTGTAAAAAACGTACTTTAACTTGTAAAAATCATAGTTTAACTTGTCAAAACGTAACTTTAATTTATCAAAACGTAACTTTAACTTGTCAAAACGTAACTTTAACTTGTCAAAACTTAAGTTTAACTTGTTAAAAATATACATTAACTTGTAAAAATCGTACTTTAACTTGTCAAAAATGTGGTTTTAACTTTAACAAATGACTATAACTTGTAAACACGTACTTCAACTTGTAAAAAACGTACTTTAACTTTCAAAAATCTTAGTTTAACTTGTCAAAAGGTAACTTTAATTTGTCAAAACGTAAGTTTAACTTGTTAAAAACGTAGTTTAACTTGTCAAAACGTAACTTGAACTTGTAAAAAACCTACTTTAACTTGTCAAAACGTACTTTAACTTGTCAAAACGTAACTTTAACTTGTCAAAACGAAACTTTAACTTGTCAAAACTTAAGTTTAACTTGTTAAAAACATACATTAACTTGTAAAAATCGTACTTTAACTTGTCAAAAATGTGGTTTTAACTTTTAACAAATGACTATAACTTGTAAACACGTACTTCAACTTGTAAAAAACGTACTTTAACTTGTAAAAATCTTAGTTTAACTTGTCAAAAGGTAACTTTAATTTGTCAAAACGTAAATTTAACTTCTCAGAACGTAACTTTAACTTGTAAAAAACCTACTTTAACTTGTCAAAATGTAATATTAATGTGTCAAAACGTAACTTTAACTTGTCAAAACGTAACTTTAACTTGTAAGAAACGTACTTCAACTTGTAAAAAACGTACTTTAACTTGTAAAAAACGTATTTTAACTTGTCAAAACGTAACTTTAACTTGTCAAAACTTAAGTTTAACTTGTTAAAAATATACATTAACTTGTAAAAATCGTACTTTAACTTGTCAAAAATGTGGTTTTAACTTTTAACAAATGACTATAACTTGTAAACACGTACTTCAACTTGTAAAAAACGTACTTTAACTTTCAAAAATCTTAGTTTAACTTGTCAAAAGGTAACTTTAATTTGTCAAAACGTAAGTTTAACTTGTTAAAAACGTAGTTAAACTTGTCAAAACATAACTTTAACTTGTAAAAAACCTACTTTAACTTGTCAAAACGTACTTTAACTTGTCAAAACGTAACTTTAACTTGTCAAAACGTAACTTTAACTTGTCAAAACTTAAGTTTAACTTGTTAAAAACATACATTAACTTGTAAAAATCGTACTTTAACTTGTCAAAAATGTGGTTTTAACTTTTAACAAATGACTATAACTTGTAAACACGTACTTCAACTTGTAAAAAACGTACTTTAACTTGTAAAAATCTTAGTTTAACTTGTCAAAAGGTAACTTTAATTTGTCAAAACGTAAATTTAACTTCTCAAAACGTAACTTTAACTTGTAAAAAACCTACTTTAACTTGTCAAAATGTAATTTTAATGTGTCAAAACGTAACTTTAAGTTGTTAAAACGTAACTTTAACTTATAAAAAATCTATTTTAACTTGTAAAGACCGCACTTCAACTTGTAAAATACGTACTTTATCTTGAAAAAAACTTATATCAACTTGTAAAAAACGTACTTTAATTTGTATAAACGTATTTTAACGTGTTAAAATGTAACTTTAACTTGTCAATACGTAACTTTAACTTGTAAAAAACGTACTTTAATTTATAAAAAACGTACTTTAAGTTGTAAAAAAGGTATTTTAACTTGTCCAAATGTAACTTTAACTTATTAAGACAGAACTTTAACTTGTAAAAAACGTATTTTAACTTGTACAAAACGTACTTTAACTTGTCAAAACGTAACTTTAACTTGTAAAAATTGTACTTCAACTTGTTAAAAACGTACTTTAACTTGTAAAAAAACGTAATTTAACTTGTCAAAATATAACTTTAACTTGTCAAAACGTAACTTTAACTTGTTACAAATGTACTTTATTTTGTAAAAAACGTACTTTAATTTGTAATAAACGTACTTCGACTTGTAACAAACGTACTTTAACTTGTCAAAATGTAATTTTAATGTGTCAAAACGTAATTTTAAGTTGTTAAAACGTAACTTTAACTAATAAAATAATCTACTTTAACTTGTAAACAACACACTTCAACTTGTAAAACACGTACTTTAACTTGAAAAAAACGTATTTCAACTTGTAAAAAACGTATTTTAAAGTGTCAAAATATAACTTTACCTTGTCAAAACGTAACTTTAACTTGTTAAAAATGTAATTTTAACTTCTAAAAAATGTACTTTAACTTGTAAAAATCTTAGTTTAACTTGTCAAAAGGTAACTTTAATTTGTCAAAACGTAAATTTAACTTCTCAAAACGTAACTTTAACTTGTAAAAAACCTACTTTAACTTGTCAAAATGTAATTTTAATGTGTCAAAACGTAACTTTAAGTTGTTAAAACGTAACTTTAACTTATAAAAAATCTATTTTAACTTGTAAAGAACGCACTTCAACTTGTAAAATACGTACTTTATCTTGAAAAAAACTTATATCAACTTGTAAAAAACGTACTTTAATTTGTATAAACGTATTTTAACGTGTTAAAATGTAACTTTAACTTGTCAATACGTAACTTTAACTTGTAAAAAACGTACTTTAATTTATAAAAAATGTACTTTAAGTTGTAAAAAAGGTATTTTAACTTGTCCAAATGTAACTTTAACTTATTAAGACAGAACTTTAACTTGTAAAAAACGTATTTTAACTTGTAAAAAACGTACTTTAACTTGTCAAAACGTAACTTTAACTTGTAAAAATTGTACTTCAACTTGTTAAAAACGTACTTTAACTTGTAAAAAACGTAATTTAACTTGTCAAAATATAACTTTAAGTTGTCAAAACGTAACTTTAACTTGTTACAAATGTACTTTAATTTGTAAAAAACGTACTTTAATTTGTAATAAACGTACTTCGACTTGTAACAAACGTACTTTAACTTGTCAAAATGTAATTTTAATGTGTCAAAACGTAATTTTAAGTTGTTAAAACGTAACTTTAACTAATAAAATAATCTACTTTAACTTGTAAAAAACACACTTCAACTTGTAAAACACGTACTTTAACTTGAAAAAAACGTATTTCAACTTGTAAAAAACGTATTTTAAAGTGTCAAAATATAACTTTACCTTGTCAAAACGTAACTTTAACTTGTTAAAAATGTAATTTTAACTTCTAAAAAATGTACTTTAACTTGTAAAGGACGCACTTCAACTTGTAAAACACGTACTTTAACTTGAAAAAAACGTACTTCAACTTGTAAAAAAAGTACTTTAATTTGTAAAAAAAGTATTTTAACGTGTTAAAATGTAACTTTAACCTGTCAAAACGTATCTTTTACTTGTAAAAAACGTACTTTAACTTGTAAAAAACGTACTTTAAGTTGTAAAAAAGGTATTTTAACTTGTCCAAATGTAACTTTAACTTATTAAGACAGAACTTTAAGTTGTTAAAAAGGTATTTTAACTTGTAAAAAACGTACTTTAACTTGGAAAAAACGTACTTTAACTTGTCAAAACGTAACTTTAACTTGTCAAAACGTAACTTTAACTTGTAAAAAACATACTTCAACTTGTAAAAAACGTACTTTTACTTTTAAAAAACGTATTTTAACTTGTCAAAACGTAACTTTAACTTGTAAAAAACGTACTTTAACTTGTCAAAATGTAATTTTAATGTGTCAAAACGTAACTTTAAGTTGTTAAAACGTAACTTTAACTTATAAAAAATCTACTTTAACTTGTAAAGAACGCACTTCAACTTGTAAAACACGTACTTTAACTTGAAAAAAACGTATTTCAACTTGTAAAAAACGTACTTTAATTTTTAAAAAAATGTATTTTAACGTGTCAAAATATAACTTTACCTTCTCAAAACGTAACTTTAACTTGATAAAAATGTATTTAACTTGTAAAAAACGTACTTTAACTTGTAAAAAACGTATTTTAACTTGTCAAAACGTAACTTTAAATTGTTAAAAACGTACTTTAACTTGTTAAAAACGTACTTTAACTTGTCAAAACGTAACTTTAACTTGTTAAAAACGTACTTTAACTTGTCAAAACGTACTTTAACTTGTTAAAAACGTACTTTAACTTGTCAAAACGTACTTTAACTTGTCAAAACTTAACTTTAACTTGTCAAAACTTAAGTTTACCTTGTCAAAACTAAATTTTAATGCCTTTTACTAGCTCTGGTACCATTTGTTGGAGTTTATTTCACAATTAAACAATATTTATTATAATACACATCCTATGTGGCGGAAAATTATAATTAGATCTATTATATTAAAACCAATTTTAATATATTTAACAACCTAAGGCATTAAAATTTATTAAGTAATTATAAACAATTTATAATACACAAGCTCAATCAAATAATAATAATTTATATAACAATTATATAATTTATATTTAATTATTTAATTGAGAATGACTTACGTAAACAGCTATGACGTTGCTAGCTATCTCCGGAATGCCACGTCACGCTCAAATCCCGAGAAAAGGCTCGTCGGATTGCTCGGGAGAGTCCTCGCCGGATTGAGAGCTGTCACCGGATTGCACAGCACCTGGGAGCCTCGCCGGACTGGGATTCCTCGCCTGACTGGGAGCTCGCCGGAATGGATGCCCTCGCCGGACTGGTTACTCGCCGGACTGGGATCTGTCACCGCACAGGGACCCGCCTGACAGGGAGCTCGCCGGACTGGGAGCCTCGCCGGACTGGGAGTCCTCGCCGGACTGGAGATCACTGGGACCCCTCGCCTGATGACCTCGCCGGATTGTCCTCGCCGGATTCGACTTCGCCGGATTGGATCGCCTCGCCTGACAGACAGACTCGCCGGATTGGATCTGCCTCGCCGGATTGCCTCTGTCTCGCCGGATTGGACCCGCCTGACTGGTAGCCCTCGCCGGACTGGATCTGGGTCGCAGGAATGGACTCCTGGAGGCTGGGAGGTCGCCGGAATGCACAGAAAACGACCTAAAGTGTTTTGTGATGGCTGAAACCTTTTTAAAACAGTTTTAAAAATTCCAAAACAGTTTTCTAAATTATTCAAACACCACAAGTGATGAATCAACAATATTACACAAGGAAAATATTGAGATCAAGAGTGTGGGCTCTTAAGAACAATTAGGAAATCAAAGATGAAAAAGGGAAAACAATTTTTCTCTTTTTGTTTGGGGATTTTGGCCGAGAAATGCACAAGGGGAAAGGGGAGAGAGGTTGCCGAAAATCACCTAGGGTTAGGGTATGTGATTAGGGTTTCTTAGCCTTATTTATACAGGTTATAAATGGGCTTAAGCTGGGTCAAACCCATGACCCTATTCACTTAAGGAATCCGGCCAAACACTCTCTCCTTACTCGTCCATGTCTTTTATTTTTTTGTTCCTAAATTTATTTGATTTAATTTCTAAAATTAATTTAGAACTCTCATTATTATTTAAGACACATCATTAAATATGTTTCGTAGTTATCGAATAAGTACGAAATGAGAAATAACTTGTTTTCTTCTTTTAACATATTTAATCACTCGAGAATGTCATCATCAATTATGATGGTATCTTGTGATTTAATAAACAAAATAAATAACTAGTTATTTATCGAGTTTCAAGAAAACAACTTTCCCAATATAAATCACTATTTATACTTAATGAGTAAATCAACTTTTCAAGTTCTTTTAATCTCTTCCAAGTGTCTATCATTGAGACCTTATGGACCCACATGAACGAAGCTTTAGAATAAAGGACGGACACAAAAGTTCACAAACTTTTTCCGTCTTTTAACTCTTAATATTGGTCGATTCCACTAAAGGACCAATATTGATAATCTCTCTGTTCATGTGCGTATCTTTTATGTTTGATATGATGAAACAATTTCTCATACGATCCACGGAGTATATTACGATGTTACCCTTCATGTGTATCAGTAACTGAGAGGAATGTAAAATTACTGTTTTACCCCTCGAGTTATTATTTCACTAACTCCTTTGTTATTTGTGAATGAGAAAAACATAAAGTGAGATGTCTATACATGTCACATGTTTTAATCAAAAAATGAACTCATTCAATTGAATACCTGGCCAGGTGTATTCATTCACACTCTCATAACAAAGCATAGTGTGATACTAATGCATTTGCATTGTTGTTACATGAATTCCATATCTGTGAATCATGTAACCCAACATTGCATCCTTGTGACACCAACAGTCGGGTCAGATGCAACTAAAATTTAGTCATTGCCCATTGACGAATCAAATGTCACAAAGTGCAATGTCAATTACATATTCACTTCACGATTAAGGTAAGTATCATAATACTCCTTTAGTTGTGAACTTGAAGTTTCGAGTGTGTAAACAGTTTTGTCTCGAGCTTCTAAGTGTCACTGGTCTTGTTCAGTATCTTCTATAAAATACGTAGTATGAATCATAGAGTCACAACTCTCTATATCACAAGATGAGATATCATGATTCATGCTAACAATCAATAATAAGATTTGATTGCTCTATCGATCTTTAGATTGCGAACAAATGGTTTCAAACTTGTCACAAGGGGTTATCTTGTCAAGTCTGTACTTAACACCCTTTTTGTTGATGACAGTTTCAGAGCATAACTTAAACATAACTAAACACAGTCTTATAAAGAATGAACATTTATTAATATCAATGTTTCAACAAAATATAAATACATAAAGTATCTCAATGTCTAATATCTCCTTTGTGGGCACCAATCCCAACAAAAACGTAACTTTAACTTATACAAAATCTACTTTAACTTGTAAAACACGTACTTTAACTTGAAAAAAACGTATTTCAACTTGTAAAAAACGTAATTTAATTTGTAAAAAAACGCATTTTAACGTGTCAAAATATAACTTTACCTTGTCAAAACGTAACTTTAACTTGTTAAAAACGTACTTTAACTTGTAAAAAACGTAATTTAACTGTCAAAATATAACTTTAACTTGTCAAAACATAACTTTAACTTGATACAAATGTACTTTAATTTGTAAAAAACGTACTTTAACTTGTAATAAACGTACTTCGACTTGTAAAAAACGTACTTTAACTTGTCAAAAAGTAATTTTAAAGTGTCAAAACGTAATTTTAATTGTTAAAATGTAACTTTAACTGGTAAACAACGTACTTTAACTAGTCAAAACGTAACTTTAACTTGTTAAAACGTAAGTTTAACTTGTTAAAAACATACATTAACTTGTAAAAAACGTACTTTAACTTGTCAAAAATGTGGTTTAACTTGTAACAAATGGACTTTAACTTGTAAAAACGTACTTCAACTTGTAAAAAACGTACTTTAACTTGTAAAAAACCTACTTTAACTTATCTAAACGTAACTTTAATTTGTCAAAACATAAGTTTAACTTGTTATAAACGTAGTTTAACTTGTCAAAACGTAATTTTAACTTGTAAAAAACGTACTTTAACTTGGCAAAATGTAATTTTAATGTGTCAAAACGTAACTTTAAGTTGTTAAAACGTAACTTAAACTTCTAAAAAATGTACTTTAACTTGTAAAGAACGCACTTCAACTTGTAAAACACGTACATTAACTTGAAAAAAACGTACTTCAACTTGTAAAAAAAGTACTTTAATTTGTAAAAAACGTATTTTAACGTGTTAAAATGTAACTTTAACATGTCAAAACGTAACTTTAACTTGTAAAAAACGTACTTTAACTTGTAAAAAACATATTTTAACGTGTCAAAATGTAACTTTAACTTGTAAAAAACGTATTTTAACGTGTCAAAACATAAATTTAAGTTGTTAAAAACGTACTTTATCTTGTAAAAAACGTAATTTCACAGTCAAAATGTAACTTTAACTTGTCAAAATGTAACTTTAACTTGTTAAAAACGTATTTAACTTGTAAAAAACGTACTTTAACTTGTAAAAAACGTATTTTAACTTGTCAAAACGTAACTTTAAATTGTTAAAAACGTACTTTAACTTGTTAAAAACTACTTTAACTTGTCAAAACGTACTTTAACTTGTCAAAACGTAACTTTAACTTGTCAAAACGTAACTTTAACTTGTCAAAACTTAAGTTTAACTTGTTAAAAACATACATTAACTTGTAAAAATCGTACTTTAACTTGTCAAAAATGTGGTTTTAACTTTTAACAAATGGACTTTAACTTGTAAAAACGTACTTCAATTTGTCAAAAACGTACTTTAACTTTTAAAAATCTTAGTTTAACTTGTCAAAACGTAAGTTTAATTTGTCAAAACGTAAGTTTAACTTGTTAAAAATGTAGTTTAACTTGTCAAAACGTAAGTTTAACTTGTTAAAACTTAACTTTAACTTGTCAAAATGTAATTTTAATGAGTCGAAACGTAACTTTAAGTTGTTAAAACAGAACTTTAACTTATAAAAAATTAACTTTAAATTGTAAAGAACGCACTTCAACTTGTAAAACACGTACTTTAACTTGAAAAAAACGTATTTCAACTTGTAAAAAACGTACTTTAATTTGTAAAAAAGGTATTTTAACGTGTTAAAATATAACTATAACTTGTCAAAACGTAACTTTAACTTGTAAAAAACGTACTTTAAGTTGTAAAAAAGGTATTTTAACTTGTCCAAACGTAACTCTAACTTATTCAGACAGAACTTTAACTTGTTAAAAACGTACTTTAACTTGTAAAAACGTACTTTAACTTGTAAAAAACGTACTTTAACTTGTCAAAACGTAACTTTAACTTGTCAAAATGTAACTTTAACTTGTCAAAACTTAAGTTTAACTTATTACAAACATACATTAACTAGTAAAAATCGTACTTTAACTTGTCAAAAATGTGGTTTTAACTTTTAACAAATGGACTTTAGCTTGTAAAAACGTACTTCAATTTGTAAAAAACGTACTTTAACTTGTAAAAATCTTAGATTAACTTGTCAAAACGTAACTTTAATTTGTCAAAACGTAAGTTTAACTTGTTAAAAACGTAGTTTAACTTGTCAAATCGTAACTTTAACTTGTAAAGAACTAACTTTAATTTGTCAAAATGTAATTTTAATGTCTCGAAACGTAACTTTAAGTTGTTAAAACAGAACTTTAACTTATAAAAAATCTACTTTAACTTGTAAAGAACGCACTTCAACTTGTAAAACACGTACTTTAACTTGAAAAAAACGTATTTCAACTTGTGAAAAACTTACTTTAATTTGTAAAAAACGTATTTTAACGTGTTAAAATGTAACTTTAACTTGTCAAAACGTAACTTTAACTTGTAAAAAACGTACTTTAACTTGTAAAAAACGTACTTTCAGTTGTAAAAAAGGTATTTTAACTTGTCCAAATGTAACTTTAACTTATTAAGACAGAACTTTAACTTATTAAAAACGTACTTTAACTTGTAAAAAACGTACTTTAACTTGTAAAAAACGTACTTTAACTTGTCAAAACGTAACTTTAACTTGTCAAAACGTAACTTTAACTTGTAAAAAACGTACTTCAACTTGTAAAAAACGTACTTTAACTTGTAAAAAACGTATTTTAACTTGTCAAAACGTAACTTTAACTTGTAAAAAACGTACTTTAACTTGTCAAAATGTAATTTTAATGTGTCAAAACGTAACTTTAAGTCGTTAAAACTTAACTTTAACATATAAAAAATCTAGTTTAACTTGTAAAGATCGCACTTCAACTTGTAAAACACGTACTTTAACTCTAAAAAAACGTATTTCAACTTGTAAAAAACGTACTTTAATTTGTAAAAAAACGTATT
>CATQIS010000044.1:32850-69300 GCA_958296335.1 Urtica urens | reverse complement strand
GAGTCTGACACGCTAGAACCTGAACGCGATCACTTGGTCCGGCCTTGGGTCGAACCGTTTTGGGTTCCTAAATCGTTGTCCGAAAACGAGCGACAACATTTTGGCGCTAGAAGGAGGGGACTCGTTGACAAAACCAGTTTTCGTTTCCCCATCGAACAATCTCCGAGAGGATGAG
Organism: Urtica urens; assembly: GCA_958296335.1. Classification (NCBI taxonomy): domain Eukaryota; kingdom Viridiplantae; phylum Streptophyta; class Magnoliopsida; order Rosales; family Urticaceae; genus Urtica; species Urtica urens. The sequence goes on along the minus strand of CATQIS010000044.1, from coordinate 69,125 downwards.
TCAGATTCCTATTGCATCTACCGGCACTCGGGCAACGAACGCCAGATATGGCCTTCGAAGCCTTTCCCATCGACTCGGGGGTCAGCCTCGTGAGAACGAGAATGGGTCCCATGGCTCGAGGGTTGATCCAGACGTTGCTCTCCGAGAGGATACAGCTAGAAGACTTGCCGAGATTCTGGATCGGCCGGGAGTGGATAATACACTCATAGCCGATCTCCTCGGTTACGACATTGACAGGAGTTCGTTCCGAGATGGTTCTGATCCCGAATATGTGGGGGAATCTCGGACTGGCGAGGTAACTCCTCTTCCCGATCGGGGAGCGGAGGTAAGGCCACCCTCACATCAACCTCTGCCGAATCGACCAACAGGTCCGCAATACAGAGGCACTCCATCAGCAAACTCTCGGGGCGGTCGGTCGCGATCGCGGCTCGAACATAGGAGTGCACGGCGAGATGAAGGGGCAGATAGTCGAGGGACTCGAAAGACATTTCGGCGCCGGCCGGATTCGTCTCGTCGAATTCCTGACGTGGATCTTAGGGAGCATCTCACGGCTCAGAGAAACTCCCGGGGTGAAGATCTCCGACAGAGGTTGAATTCTCAGAGAGAGGTGTTGCCAGCCGTTACGCTTGGCCGTCCAAGGACTAATGCGGCCGATCAGGCATCCAATGAGCGACACCACGTGACTCCTTTGGCTCCAATGGCCAACCCCGCAGACGGACCCGATATGGTAACAATGATACAAAGTCTCCAGAACCAGATAATCGAGATGAGAGAATCGGGAAAGCCACGACCCTACGGAGAGGCCGAAGAGTCATACTCCCCTTTCTCCGCTCAGATTTTGGCACAATCCTGCGGAGGAAATTTCAAGTTGCCCTCCATTCCTCCATACGATGGGCGCACAGACCCTCATTTTCATATCCAACATTATGAAACATGGATGACAATGCAGGGGCAGTCAGATGCAACGCTGTGTCAAGCATTTAGTTTGACCCTATCCGGAACGGGATTTGAGTGGTTCAGGAGCTTGAAGCCAGGGAGCATTATTTCTTTCAAGATTTTGAAAGAAACTTTCCTCGCTCGCTTCGCCACTCTCGTGATGCAGAAGAAATCCAAAACTCATCTCTTGTCAATCAGGCAGGGCCGGGATGAAACCTTGAGACAGTATCTGGCTCGTTTCACTGAAGAATCGCATAAGGGGGAAGGCTTCGATGATAGGGATGCGATCACGGCAATCACTGAAGGAATTCGCACGAGTGACTTCCTGAAGTCGATCGTCGGGAAGGTCCCAAGGGACATGGCGGAACTAATGACGCGCGCTCGCACGTTTATGGGAGTAGAAGATTACCTTGAAGGCCGAGACGGTCGGAAGACCAATGGGCAGATTGGTCGCCGGCTAGGGGACCATGAGAAGGAATATGCCGATCCTCGAAAGAGGAGGAATAGGGGACAACAAAGTCTCGACGATCGACCCTTCTCAGGGGTCAGACCACCACGTCCGGACAGTTTCCGAAAGTTTTCAGCCTTCACTCCGCTGAACACCCCTCAAGAGCGGATTTTGGCGTTACATCGCGATAAATTGGGTAGCCCAGCTCCGCTGACGAAAGATCCGGCAAAGCGAGACCGTAGCAAGTTCTGTGAATACCACCAGGATCACGGTCACCTAACTTCGGAATGCTATCAACTCAAAAGACAAATTGAGGCTCTCATACAAGATGGGAAGTTGAAAGAATACGTGCTCCGAACCCTGGGGGCTACGGCATCGACGGGTGAGCGAGGACATCAAGAAAGGAAAGGTCCCACCACGGTCACTGTAACCGATCAAGTGACAGCTCGAGAACCAGATAATTCGCAATTGCATATTGTGGGTTCCATCTTGGGCGGTCCGGAATGTGGGGATTCGTGCGCCCAAAGGAAACGATACGGCCGCGAAACATCCCAGTCAACAGCGGTGCATCACATAAACCACACCTATGTGACTCCGCCTCCGAACGAGTTCGAATCCATGTTCTTCACAGGTCAGGAAGCGACAAGGATCATGCATCCCCATAACGACGCAATAGTGGTTTCGGCCCCGATAGCAAACAATCTGGTCCGTCGGATTCTCATCGATAACGGAAGTTCCGCCGACATCATTTTCAAGTCAGCTTTGGACAGGATGAAGTTGACCGGATTAAAGCCGACTCCGGTGGCGACCCCACTCTTTGGATTCTCTGGCGAGAGAGTGATGACTGAGGGTATCATCGACCTCCCCGTCACTTTTGGGACGCTGGGAGGGCTCGAGGCCACTCACATTGTGTCATTCCTCGTGGTCGACCAGCCATCGGCTTAAAACATCATAATTGGCCGTCCGACTCTCAACAGACTAAAGGCCATAACTTCAACCTATCATCTGATGTTAAAATTCCCGACAGATAAGGGGATAGCCGTCATGGCCGGGGATCAATCCATGGCCAGAATGTGTTACATTCAAGGGGTAGACGGGAAAGGAAAAGGGAAGATGATCAATACCATCTCCCCGGATTTGTCGAGCGATGGAGAAACTGAAGGCACTTTCGGAGAGTTGGATCAGAGGGACGAAGTCGAAAGACGAAAGATGGGAACAACGAGCGACCTCGTGACTGTTATATTGGATCAATCCAAACCCGATCAAGTCGTCAAAATAGGTGCACAACTCTCATCAGAGAGGCAACTCCTACTAACGACATTCCTCCAAGAGTACAAGGACATTTTCGCATGGACCCATGCTGACATGCCCGGAATCGACCCCGAGATCATGGTTCACCGTTTGAATGACGATCAAAGGATAACTGGGCGAATACAGCCCAGGAGAGCATTCAGTGGGGAAAAATACCAAGCCATAGGCGAGGAAGTTGATAAACCCCTCGCAGCAGGATTCATAAGGGAGGCAGAATATCCCAGATGGGTTTCTAACGTGGTTATGGTGAAAAAAGCGAACGGCAAATGGCGGATTTGCATCGATTACAAGGATCTCAACAAGGCTTGTCCGAAAGACAGTTTTCCATTGCCCAGAATTGAACAACTTGTTGACGCCACCGCTGGTCATGAATTGTTAAGCTTCATGGATGCCTATTCTGGTTACAATCAGATCCGCATGCATGGTCCAGATCAGATAAAAACCACTTTCGTCACCGACCGAGGGCTATATTGCTATAAGGTCATGCCTTTTGGCCTCAAAAATGCGGGGGCTACGTACCAACGATTGGTGAACCGCATGTTTGCCGACCAAATTGGGAAAACAATGGAGGTCTACGTCGACGATATGTTGGTCAAAAGTTTAAAGGCCGACGATCATATCGGAGATCTCAGGAATATGTTTTCCATCCTGCGACGTTATAGAATGAAGCTTAACCCAAATAAGTGCGCCTTCGGAGTCGAATCCGGAAAATTTCTGGGTTATATGGTGAGTAGCAGGGGGATAGAGGCCAACCCTGAAAAGATCGAAGCAATCCTGAATATGAAGTCCCCTACCAAAATCAAAGAGGTGCAAAGCTTAACAGGTAGGGTTGCAGCATTATCACGATTCGTGTCAAAGGCAACGGATCGTTGCCAACCGTTCTTCAAGGCCTTGAAAAAGGTTGATGGATTTGTTTGGACAGAGGAGTGCGAACTTGCCTTCCGCGAACTGAAAGCCTATTTCAGTTCTCCGCCGTTCTTGGCAAAGCCCAACGAAGGGGAGAAATTGTTCGTGTATCTCGCGGTGACCGAAAGGGCAGTAAGCACGGTGTTGGTGCGTGAGGAAAATAAGATTCAATGGCCAATTTACTATTCGAGCAAGGCGCTCCTCGACGCCGAAACCAGATATCCGGAAATCGAAAAAATGGCTTTGGCCTTAGTCACAGGCGCGAGGAAGCTTCGACCTTACTTCCAGTCTCACCCCATTATCGTACGTACTAAGTACCCCATAGAAAGGGCGTTACAAAAAGCCACATCCTCCCGGATGGCCATATGGTCTCAAGAACTGGGAGAATACGGAATAGATTTCCAACCAAGAACCGCCATCAAGGGTCAAGCTTTGGCCGATTTTGTGGCTGAATTTACAGGGTCCTCCTCGATAGGGGACGATGTAGATGATCTCGGGGAAAAGAGAAACGACACGACCGCGAAAAGACCAATGATCCCGGAAGGCCTGTTATGGGAGCTACACGTCGATGGTGCGTCGAATGCCCAAGGTGCTGGCGCTGGCATTATACTTACGAACCCCGATAGGGAAGAAATCAAGTATGCCATGCGATTTGAGTTCAATGCCTCGAACAACGAGGCCGAGTACGAGGCCTTGATCATAGGTTTGGAGTTAGCGGAAAAACTCGGCGCTGAAAAACTGCGTATCCATTGCGACTCGCAATTGGTGGTCAACCAAGTCAAAGGGGAATATGGTGCTAAGGAGCCAAGCATGATGGCATACCGCGCCAAGGTTATAAAACTACTAGAATCATTCCTGTGGTTCGAAATAATTCAGATTCCCAGAGAAAAAAATGTCCACGCCGATGCTCTAGCCCGTTTGGCATCTGGGATAGATGAAGTGGGGATTGACAATGTCCCCATAGAAAAACTGACGAGGCCATGTATCTCAAGAAATGACGTGGGAACAATCGAACGGACACCACACACAACGTGGATGACGCCACTTCTAAAATACCTACGAGAGGGGGAGATCCCCGAAGGGAGAGAAGAGACCCGAAGACTGAAGAATTTGGCGTCCAAATACGTGCTGAGGGAGCAGACACTCTACAAACGAGGATACTTAATGCCGCTGCTCCGGTGCTTATCAGAAGATGAAGCGAAAAGAGCATTACATGAAGTGCATGAAGGGGTTTGCGGGAACCATTCGGCCGGACAGTCATTGGCCTTGAAATTACTCCGAGCGGGGTATTTTTGGCCAACCATGAAAAGGGACGCTCACTTGTGGGCCAAGAAATGCGACAAGTGCCAGAGATTTGCACACGTGCCAAGACAGCCTCCGGCACCTTTATGCCCGGTCATCGTACCCCGACCTTTCGCCAAATGGGGGGTCGACCTCATCGGGGAGTTACCTGCAGCCCCGAGACAATACAAATTCGCAATCGTGGCAGTGGATTACTTTACAAAGTGGGTAGAAGCAGAACCACTCGCCAAGATCACAGAGACGAACACAACAAGTTTCATGTGGAAAAATATAATATGTCGCTTCGGGATTCCAGAGTCGATCGTCACCGACAATGGGAAACAGTTTGACAACGCACGCCTTCGGGAATTGTGTGAACAATTGGGGATACGAAAGACTTATTCGTCACCTCGACACCCCCAGGCTAACGGTCAAGTCGAAGCAGTCAACAAGACAATCAAAGAAAACTTGAAGAAAAGGCTAGAAGCGAAAAAAGGAGCCTGGGCGGAAGAGTTACCAACAGTCCTGTGGGCATATAGGACCACGGCGCGTAACGCTACCAGCGAAACTCTATTTGCGTTAGCATTTGGCGTTGAGGCCGTGATACCTATAGAGACAAGTATCCCCACTTGTCGGGTTATCGATTACGACGTCGACCGAAACGACGAGGCAATGAGGATGGAGCTAGATCTCGTTGACGAAAAAAGGATGGGCGCGTTGTCACGCTTAATTGAACAAAAAAGGAAAGTGGAAAAGTACTATAATTCAAGAATCAAGATAAGGAAATTCGCAAACGGAAGCCTTGTTCTCAGGAAGGTTTTTCAAAACACACAAGTCCCGGGAGCCGGAGTTCTGGGACCCACCTGGGAAGGTCGGTTTCGGATAAGGCAAGCCACTCATAACGGCACTTATGAGCTGGAAAATCTCGAAGGTCTCGTCTTCACCCACCCGTGGAATGCCGAGCATTTGAGACAATATTATCAGTAGGCGTCGATTAGTGGACGACCCGTTTTATTATTTTTTGCAGTTTAAATTCATTGTATGCATGGTCCATGACCCGTAAAATGTAACATTTTTCTTGACAATGAATACAAATACGCTTCACATCAATTTATTTATAATCTTCACAAGTTTTTAAATAAACTCGGGGGGCTACGACATAGTCCGGGTTCTCACATAACCCGGTTCGCGTCAAGCGACCGCACACTCGTAAAACCCGCTAAAGGGTCGACATCCGCGCACTCGCACGCCGACAGGCAGCGAGTCTCGCAAAACCCGCTAAAGGGTCGACATCCGCGCACCGGATGGCGTAAGACTGCGCACTCACACGCCGACGGGCAGCAAGTCTCACAAAACTCACTAAAAGGCCAACATCCGCGCACCGGATAACCAGGCACTTGCCCACCATATGGTGTATGCCAAATGACTGTGTGTCGCCCACCGAAAGGCATGGGCCCAAAACACTATCACGTTACGACTAAACAAACATCAAAGAAAGGTTCTCGTATCAAATGAAATCCAAAATCCAACGAAGATATCCGGAAAGAAAACACGTAAGGGAAAACAAGCGCTAAACACATGCGCGAAAAAAAAATCGAAAAAAGAATGAAACAATCATTCAGAGCCAAAATCCACTTGTTCCTCATCGTTGAGAGCTCCGGATCCGTCGGTGGTCTCTCCATCAGGAGGGCGGTTCGTGGATTGGGCAACTTCGGAAGGAGCCCCAAGTGGCACGCCATCCAACCGGGGAGCTTCATCCAACGTGGGGAACATCGCCTCGAAGAAAGAAAACGTGACCCCCCGGGTCAAATTCTCTTTCGCGACGGCGTCACGAACCCGCACCGCGGCCGCGTGGCGTGCTTCCTCCAAGGCTAGGTCCCAGTCGTCCTCCAGGTCGGCTTTCGACTTCACGGCATCGTCTTTTTCCTCGATGAGGGCCTGCATCTCGAGAAGAAGTGAGTCCCTTTCCCTCTCGGCTTTGACGCGAGAAATCTCACTCGTCATAAGTTGAGCGTGCACGATCTTCAACTCCTCGTCCCGACCAGAGAGCGCTACTTGGAGTTTCTTCGTCTCACCAAGGAAGGTGTCTGCCGCTTGTTCCGCTTTCTCTCGGGATTTACGATCCTCCGCTCGCAGCAACCTTTCAGCCTCCAACTCCGCACGGACCTTCCGTAGCTCTCCCTCCAGGATGTGGAAGTCCCGAACGGGACGAACCTCAGCTAGAGCGGCAGCATGGTCGGCTGCCGTCTTCTCGGCGTCTTTCTTCATAACCTGCATCCTTCGCAGCAGATCCCGGAGGATCGCGTCACCCCGTTCCTGTCGAGCAAGCATCTGACAGAACGAGCAGCGAAAGAGCATACGCGTGTGTAAACAAAAAGAAGCGGGTAACGAACAACGCAATGCCAAGAAAGAGTAGTAACTACCTTACGAGCGTCGCTAATCCCGTTCTGAAAGTAATCGAGATCTCCGGTCGTCAAGAGGCTTTTGAATTCCCGCAAAGGGGAATCAAGGATGCCCCGTGAACATTGACCTCGCAACATTGCGGCTTCCTTCATGAGCGAAGAGTCCATGCTACCCGACGCACTTGAGGTGTGGGCACGTTTGCTGCCAGGCGACTCAAAAGAAGAGGCAGGAGGAGCCGGCCGTTTGTTTGAAGAGCCCACTTCGGCCCCAACCCGGATCGGAGATCTCCCACGTCGGGCCTCAACTCGCAGACGTGCGGCGGCCACGGCCTCAGCAGTAGGTTCACCCCTCGGAACGCATGCACGTGGACGATTGCGAGCCATCGTATCTGAAACGAAAGGAAAGCAAAACAAGGGTCATAAAATAGGAACGATGTTAAAAGGACAATACCTACATAATCAGGCGTGAGGTCAATACCCCCCGAGTCGGGAGGTGAAGGGAGATCCGCCGCCTCAAGTTCGATGCTTCCAGCGGGTTCCTCAGCCGAGGCAGGATCGAAGATCGCCTTCGAATCAGGAACGAACCATCCAGTAGTCGCCATGAGATCAGCTGACTCAAAGAGAAGCCCTTGCCGTCTCGAGTCTGGGATGGCCCCAATTACGAGTGCGAGTTCGAAATCTTCAGTATCGCGGTCTGCTGGGAAGTCGGCAACGGGGCCAAAAGTCAAAGGCGCTTTTCCAAAGGCAGATTCAGAGACCCATACCCAGGGATATCGATGTTTGGTGGTCAACTTGGTGAGAATGGGAAATCGCCGCCGATTTTGAACTTTATAAAAACCCGGTTTCCCAGACACACCATGGACGGAGACAAGGTTCCGAATCTCATCGGCTGTCACATTGCGACTTCGTGCCCGATAAAGCATCATGTGGCACGCCGCCACAACTCGATAGAAGAGCGGGGACATCTGAGACGCGTGAACACCCAACCGAACCAACAGATCTTGAATTACGGGTTGGAAAGGCAATCGTAGACCTCCTCGGAGGCTCGCCTCGTGAACGGCCGCAAATCCCAAACGCGGGCGACTCGGGAGGTTGTCAGGCAATGGTCGTAACAACGAGACGGAGCCTGGGATGCTAAACTTCCGCCTCAAACTCGTGAAGTTGGCTAGAGAGAGAGAGCTCGGGAAGTCGACCCCGGAACAATCAAAGCCGACCCGAATCACCGACCCCTTAACCGGGAACGACATCGCGCGTCTTTCCTCTCTCGCGGTCGAAGTGGCGGGAATGACCGGACGAAGGCAGTGGTCGGGCGACTCGTCGCAACCCTCGGCGCCGACGTTGTCTTCAATAGGTGTGCCGCCGCCCGGGCCCGCAGGGAGATCGCCACCCAGACCCGTGTTGTGGTCGCTGCCCGGGTCCACTCGAAGGCCGCCGCCCGGATCCGCGCCGAGACCCACACGGGGGCTCTCGCCCAAATTGACCCGGGACGCGCCGCCCGAGTCCACGCGAGGAGCTCCGTCCAGATCCACGGAGGCTGCGCCATCGCCCAGCCCCGCATGGGCGTCTCCGCCCAGACCCACACGAAATCTCTCCCCCGAGCTCACGCGCGGATCTTCGCCCACGCCGGGGCAAGCCGCGCCGTCGCCCGGTCTCGTGCAAGGACCTCCGCCCAGATCCTCCCGAAGAACTCCGTCCGGATCACCGCGGGTTCCGTCGCCGACCGACTCTGCGTGAGGCGCGCCCCCTCCCAACCTCGCATGGAGATCTTGGCCCGGATTCGCCCGGAGTCCTTCACCCAGGTCCGACCAGGGATCTGCGCCCGCGCCGGAGCAAGCCGCGCCCGGCCTCGCGCGAGGAACTCCGCCCGGATCCTCCCGAGAAGCTCCGACAGGATTCGCCCGGAGTCCTTCACCCAGATCCGACCAGGGATCTGCGCCCGCGCCGGAGCAAGCCGCGCCCGGCCTCGCGCGAGGAACTCCGCCTGGATCCTCCCGAGAAGCTCCGACCGGATCGCCATGGGGTCCGTCGCCGATAGGTTCTGCGTGAGACACGCCCCTTCCCAGCCTCGCACGGGGATCTCGGCCCAGATCCACCCGAGGGTCTTCACTCGGATCCGCCCGAGGACTCTAGCCCACGCCGGAGCGAGCCACGCCGTCGCTCTGCCTTGCACGGGGATTTCCGCCCAGATCTGCCCGAGGATTTAAGCCCAGATCTGCCCGAGGGTCTCCGCCCGGGTCAACGTGGGACACGTCGCCGCTCAGCCCCACCCGGACGTCGCCGCCCGGTTCCGCCTGAGAGTTGCCGTCCAGACCCGTGAGAGATGGGTCGCCAACCACACCATCAGTCAGCCACGTCTCAACAGAAGAAAATTCCCCCTCCACCATCTCAAGAGTTCCCTCGCGTGAGGAAAAGATTGGAGGCACAGGGAACGGATGTGTAGGAGAAGAAAATTGACCCCAGAACGAGTCGAAGTCCACGTTATGTTCCTCGAGGAATGGAAAAAGGTCGTCCTCAATGGTCCCACTCTCTGACACGTTGTCGGTCGGATCCATACTCATGTGGCTAAGCGTGACGTCAAAAATAAAAAAAAAATAGGATGAAAAACTTACCAAGAGAGAGAATGGGGCAATGATCGGGGGCGGGAGAATTTGAGTCCACCACACGAACTCCGATCGAATGACGGACTCGGGGGGCTAGTGTTGTGTGCATAAAATGCACGACGGCTCGGCGGAAGCCCCGGAAGAGGCTCGGCCCCGCTTTGGGCCGGTGCCCTAGTTCTCCTCCCTTCTTTGGCCCGGCCAAAGGCCGGCCCAAGATTACCCACCCGGCCAAGGGCCGGATGAAGCTCCCACTCGGCCGAGGGCCGGCCCTGGTACCTCCTTGGCCCGGCCAAGGGCCGGCCCAGAACCATTCACCCGGCCAAGGGCCGGGCAAAGCTGCCTCTCGGCCAAGGGCCGGCCCTGGCACCTCCTTGGCCCGGCCAAGGGCCGGCCCAGAACCATTCACCCGGCCAAGGGCCGGGCAAAGCTGCCCCTTGACCAAAGGCCGGCCCTGGCATCTCCTTGGCCCGGCCAAGGGCCGGCCCGAAGCTATTCACCCGGCCAAGGGCCGGGGAAAGCTACCGCTCGGCCAAGGGCCGACCCTGGCATCTCCTTGGCCCGGCCAAGGGCCGGCCCGAAGCTATTCACCCGGCCAAGGGCCGGGCAAAGCTACCTCTCGGCCAAGGGCCGACCCTGGCATCTCCTTGGTCCGGCCAAGGGCTGGCACAAGGCTATTCATCCGGCCAAGGGCCGAGCGAGACTACCTCCCGACCTCTCCTTGACTCGGCCAAAGGCCGGACCAAGGCTTTACTTTATTTCGAAAGCCGGGCAAGAAGCTTGGGTCGGCCAAAGGACGTCTCCAGACCTCTTTGGTCAGACTTTAACCATTTCCAGCTCGAATGCACACCTTATAAATACGGGACACAATTCCCAATAAGGGGGACCAACACTTGAGTACTGAAACGCTGCTGAACTCGTACTTCACTCGTTTCTCTCAAACCTTAAACCTCTAAACTCCTAGCCTTTTTATCCACCTCAGTCCAACTAATGTTGAGCGTCGGAGAGGTAAACAGAGGCACCCCCTCTGTTTCCCCTTTGTAGTTCATTTGATTTCTTCACATTTCAGATACCTGCATAGAACGAACCTCATTGACAGCTAAGGGACGACTTGGGATACCGAGTCTGACACGCTAGAACCTGAACGCGATCACTTGGTCCGGCCTTGGGTCGAACCGTTTTGGGTTCCTAAATCGTTGTCCGAAAACGAGCGACAACAACAAGTTAAATTACGTTTTTTACAAGTTAAAGTACGTTTTTTACAAGTTAAAGTACGTTAATAACAAGTTAAAGTTAAAGTTACATTTTGACACGTTAAAATACGTTTTTTACAAGATAAACCACATTTTTGACAAATTAAAGTAGGTTTTTTACAAGTTAAATTACGTTTTTTTACAAGTCGAAGTGCATTTTTACAAGTTAAAGTACATTTATTACAAGTTAAACCACATTTTTGACAAGTTAAAGTACGTTTTTAACAAGTGAATGTATGTTTTTAACAACTTAAACTTATGTTTTGACAAGTTAAAGTAGGTTTTAACAAGTTAAAGTTACGTTTTGACAAGTTAAAGTTACATTTTGATACGTTAAAATACATGTTTTTACAAATTAAAGTACGTTTTTTACAAGTTGAAGTACGTTTTTGACAAGTTAAAGTACGTGTTTTACAAGTTGAAGTACGTTTTTACTACTTAAAGTACATTTATTACAAGTTAAACCACATTTTTGACATGTTTAAGTTACGTTTTGACATGTTTAAGTTACGTTTTTGACATGTTTAAGTTACGTTTTTGACAAGTGAAAGTTACATTTTGACATGTGAAAGTTACGTTTTGACATGTTTAAGTTAGGATTTGTGTAGTTTATGTTACGTTTTTTACAAGTAAAAGTTACATTTTTGACAAGTTAAAGTTACGTTTTGACATGTTTATGTTACGATTTGACTAGTTGAAGTTTTGTTTTGACTGTTTAAAGGTACGTTTTTTACCAGTTAAAGTTACGTTTTGGCAAATTAAAGTTACGTTTTGAAAAGTTAAAGTTACGTTTTAACAAGTTAAAGTTATATTTTGACATGTTAAAGTTACGATTTGAGTAGTTGAAGTTACGTTTTGACTTTTTAAAGTTACGTTTTTTACAAGTTAAAGTTACATTTTGACAAGTTAAAGTTACGTTTTGGCAAGTTAAAGTTACGTTTATACAAGTTAAAGTTACGTTTTAACATGTTAAAGTTATGTTTTGACAAGTTAAAGTTACGATTTGAGTAGTTGAAGTTACGTTTTGACTGTTTAAAGTTACGTTTTGACAAGTTAAAGTTACGTTTTGACAAGTTAAAGTTACGATTTGAGTAGTTGAAGTTACGTTTTGACTGTTTAAAGTTACGTTTTGACAAGTTAAAGTTACGTTTTGACAAGTTAAAGTTACGTTTTGACAAGTTAAAGTTACGTTTTGACTGTTTAAAGTTACGATTTTGACAAGTTAAACTTATGTTTTGACATGTTTAAGTTACATTTGGACATTTTTAAGTTACGTTTAGACAAGTTAAAGGTACGTTTTAACAAGTTAAAGTTTTTTTTTGATAAGTTAAAGTTACGTTTTGGCAAGTTAAACTTACATTTTGACAAGTTAAAGTTACGTTTAGACAAGTTAAAGTTACGTTTTAACATGTTAAAGTTATGTTTTGACAAGTTAAAGTTACGATTTGAGTAGTTGAAGTTGCGTTTTGACTGTTTAAAGTTACATTTTTGACAAGTTAAAGTTACGTTTTGACAAGTTAAAGTTACGTTTTGAAAAGTTAAAATACGTTATTACAAGTTAAAGTACATTTTTTTTCAAGTTAAAGCAAGTGTTTTACAAGTTGAAGTAAGTTTTTTACAAGTTGAAGTAAGTTTTTTACAAGTTAAACAACATTTTTGACAAGTTAAAGTACGTTTTTTTACAAGTTAATGTATGTTTTTAACAAGTTAAACTTACGTTTTGACAAGTTAAGGTTACGTTTTGACAAGTTAATGTAGGTTTTTTACAAGTTAAAGTTACGTTTTGACAAGTTAAATTACGTTTTTTACAAGTTAAAGTACGTTTTTTACAAGTTAAAGTACGTTAATAACAAGTTAAAGTTAAAGTTACATTTTGACACATTAAAATACGTTTTTTACAAGTTAAACCACATTTTTGACAAGTTAAAGTAGGTTTTGTACAAGTTAAATTACGTTTTTTACTTGTTAAAGTGCGTTTTTACAAGTTAAAGTACTTTTGTTACAAGTTAAACCACATTTTTGACAAGTTAAAGTACGTTTTTTACAAGTGAATGTATGTTTTTAACAACTTAAACTTATGTTTTGACAAGTTAAAGTAGGTTTTTACAAGTTAAAGTTACATTTTGACAAGTTAAAGTACGTTTTTTACAAGTTAAAGTACGTTTTTTACAAGTTAAAGTACGTTTTTTACAATTTGAAGTACGTTTTTACGAGTTAAAGTATATTTGTTACAAATTAAACCACATTTTTGACAAGTTAAAGTACGTTTTTTACAAGTTAATGTTTGTTTTTAAAAAGTTAAACTTACGTTTTGACAAGTTAAAGTTACGTTTTGACAAGTTAAAGTAGGTTTTTTACAAGTTAAATTACGTTTTTACAGGTTGAAGTACGTTTTTATAAGTTAAAGTACATTTGTTACAAGTTAAACCAAATTTTTGACAAGTTAAAGTACGTTTTTTACAAGTTAATGTATGTTTTTAACAAGTTAAACTTACTTTTTGACAAGATACGGTTACGTTTTGACAAGTTAATGTAGGTTTTTTACAAGTTAAAGTACGTGTTTTCCAAGTTAAAGTACGTTAATAACAAGTTAAAGTAAAAGATCCATTTTGACACGTTAAAATACGTTTTTTACAAGTTAAAGTACGTTTTTTACAAGTTGAAGTACGTTTTTACAAGTTAAAGTACATTTGTTACAAGTTAAACCAAATTTTTGACAAGTTAAAGTACGTTTTTTACAAGTTAATGTATGTTTTTAACAAGTTAAACTTACTTTTTGACAAGATACGGTTACGTTTTGACAAGTTAATGTAGGTTTTTTACAAGTTAAAGTACGTGTTTTCCAAGTTAAAGTACGTTAATAACAAGTTAAAGTAAAAGATCCATTTTGACACGTTAAAATACGTTTTTTACAAGTTAAAGTACGTTTTTTACAAGTTGAAGTACGTTTTTTACAAGTTAAAGTAAGAGTTTTATAAGTGGAAATATGTTTTTTACAAGTTAAAGTTACGTTTTAACAACTTAAAGTTACGTTTTGACACATTAAAATTAGATTTTGACAAGTTAACGTACATTTTTTTACAAGTTAAAGTTACGTTCGGACAAGTTAAATTATGTTTTTAACAAGTTAAACTTACGTTTTGACAAATTAAAGTTACGTTTTGACAAGTTAAAGTAGGTTTTTTACAAGGTAAAGTATGTTTTTTACAAGTTGAAGTACGTTTTTACATGTTTTAGTACATGTTTTACAAGTTGAAGTATGTTTTTACAACTTTAAGTACATTTATTACTAGTTAAACCACATTTTTGACAAGTTAAAGTACGTTTTTTACAAGTTAATGTATGTTTTTAACAAGTTAAACTTACGTTTTGACAAGTTAAATTAGGTTTTTGACAAGTTAAAGTTACGTTTTAACAATTTAAAGTTACGTTTTGACATATTAAAATTACATTTTGACAGCTTAAAGTTACGTTTTGACAAGTTAAATTACGTTTTTAACAAGTTAAACTTACGTCTTGACAAATTAAAGTTACGTTTTCACAAGTTAAAGTAGGGTTTTTACAAGTTAAAGTACGTTTTTTACAAGTTGAAGTACGTTCTTACAAGTTAAAGTACATTTGTTACAAGTTAAACCACATTTTTGAGAAGTTAAAGTACGTTTTTTACAAGTTAATGTATATTTTTAACAAGTTAAACTTATGTTTTGACAAGTTAAAGTTACGTTTTTTCAAAGTTAAAGTACGTTTTTACAAGTTAAAGTACATTTTTAACAAGTTAAAGTTACGTTTTGACAAGTTAAAGTTATGTTTTGATAAGTTAAAGTAGGTTTTTTACAAGTTAAACTACGTTTTTAACAAGTTAAATTTACGTTTTAACAAGTTAAAGTTACATTTTGATACGTTAAAACACGTTTTTTACAAATTAAAGTACGTTTTTTACAAGTTGAAGTACTTTTTTTACAAGTTAAAGTACGTGTTTTACAAGTTGAAGTACGTTTTTACAACTTAAAGTACATTTATTACAAGTTAAACCACATTTTTGACAAGTTAAAGTACGTTTTTTTTACAAGTTAATGTATCTTTTAAACAAGTTAAAGTTACGTTTTGACAAGTTAAAGTTACGTTTTAACAAGTTAAAGTAGGTTTTTTAAAAGTTAATGTTACGTTTTGACAAGTTAAAGTACGTTTTTTACAAGTTAAAGAACGTTTTTTACAAGTTAAAGTACGTTTTTAACAATTTAAAATTACGTTTTGACAAGTTAAAGTTATATTATGACAAGTTAAATTACGTTTTTTACAAGTTAAAGTACGTTTTTAACAAGTTAAAGTTAAGTTTTCACAAGTTAAAGTTACATTTTGACACGTTAAAATACATATTTTACAAGTTAAAATACGTTTTTTACAAGTTAAAGCAAGTGTTTTACAAGTTCAAGTACGTTTTTTACAATTTGAAGTATGTTTTTTACAAGTTAAAGTTACGTTTTAACAGCTTAAAGTTATGTTTTGACATATTAAAATTACATTTTGACAAATTAAAGTTACGTTTTGACAAGTTAAATTACGTTTTTAACAAGTTAAACTTACGTCTTGACAAATTAAAGTTACGTTTTCACAAGTTAAAGTAGGGTTTTTACAAGTTAAAGTACGTTTTTTACAAGTTGAAGTACGTTCTTACAAGTTAAAGTACATTTGTTACAAGTTAAACCACATTTTTGAGAAGTTAAAGTACGTTTTTTACAAGTTAATGTATATTTTTAACAAGTTAAACTCATGTTTTGACAAGTTAAAGTTACGTTTTTTCAAAGTTAAAGTACGTTTTTACAAGTTAAAGTACATTTTTAACAAGTTAAAGTTATGTTTTGATAAGTTAAAGTAGGTTTTTTACAATTTAAACTAAGTTTTTAACAAGTTAAATTTACGTTTTGACAAGTTAAAGTTACATTTTAATACGTTAAAACACGTTTTTAACAAATTAAAGTACGTTTTTTACAAGTTGAAGTACTTTTTTTACAAGTTAAATTACGTGTTTTACAAGTTGAAGTACGTTTTTACAACTTAAAATACGTTTATTACAAGTTAAACCACATTTTTGACAAGTTAAAGTACGTTTTTTTTTACAAGTTAATGTATCTTTTTAACAAGTTAAAGTTACGTTTTGACAAGTTAAAGTTACGTTTTAACAAGTTAAAGTAGGTTTTTAAAAAGTTAATGTTACGTTTTGACAAGTTAAAGTACGTTTTTTACAAGTTAAATAACGTTTTTACAAGTTAAAGTACGTTTTTAACAATTTAAAGTTACGTTTTGACAAGTTAAAGTTATACTATGACAAGTTAAATTACGTTTTTTACAAGTTAAAGTACGTTTTTAACAAGTTAAAGTTACGTTTTCACAAGTTAAAGTTACATTTTGACACGTTAAAATACATATTTTACAAGTTAAAATACGTTTTTTACAAGTTAAAGCAAGTGTTTTACAAGTTCAAGTACGTTTTTTACAAGTTGAAGTATGTTTTTTACAAGTTAAAGTTACGTTTTAACAGCTTAAAGTTACGTTTTGACATATTAAAATTACATTTTGACAAATTAAAGTTACGTTTTGACAAGTTAAATTACGTTTTTAACAAGTTAAACTTACGTCTTGACAAATTAAAGTTACGTTTTCACAACTTATAGAAGGTTTTTTACAAGTTGAAGTACGTTCTTACAAGTTTAAGTACATTTGTTACAAGTTAAACCACATTTTTGACAAGTTAAAGTACGTTTTTTTACAAGTTAATGTATGTTTTTACAAGTTAAACTCACGATTTGACAAGTTAAAGTTACGTTTTTTCCAAGTTAAAGTACGTTTTTTACAAGTTAAAGTACGTTTTTAACAAGTTAAAGTTACGTTTTGACAAGTTAAAGTTACATTTTGATAAGTTAAAGTAGGTTTTTTACAAGTTAAAGTACGTTTTTATCAAGTTAAATTTACAGTTTGACAAGTTAAAGTTACATTTTGATACGTTAAAGTACGTTTTTTACAAATTAAAGTACGTTTTTTACAAGTTGAAGTACGTTTTTTACAAGTTAAAGTACGTGTTTTACAAGTTGAAGTACGTTTTTACTACTTAAAGTACATTTATTACAAGTTAAACCACATTTTTGACAAGTTAAAGTACGTTTTTTTACAATTTAATGTATGTTTTTAACAAGTTAAACTTATGTTTTGACAAGTTAAAGTTACGTTTTGACAAGTTAAAGTAGGTTTTTTACAAGTTAAAGTTACGTTTTGACAAGTTAAAGTAAATTTTTTGCAAGTTCAAGTACATTTTGTACAAGTTAAAGTACGTTTTTAACAAGTTAAAGTTACATTTTGACACGTTAAAATACATTTTTTACAAGTTACGGTACGTTTTTTAAAAGTTGAAGTACGTTTTTTACAAGTTAAAGCAAGTGTTTTACAAGTTGAAGTACGATATTTACAAGTTGAATTACGTTTTTACAAATGAAAGTTACGTTTTAACAACTTAAAGTTACGTTTTAACACATCAAAATTACATTTTGACAAGTTAAAGTACGTTTTTTACAAGTTGAAGTTACGTTTTGACTAGTTAAAGTAGGTTTTTTAAAAGTTAATGTTACGTTTTGACAAGTTAAAGTACGTTTTTTACAAGTTAAAAAACATTTTTTACAAGTTAAATTACGTTTTTAACAAGTTAAATTTACGTTTTCACAAGTTAAAGTTACATTTTGATACGTTAAAATACGTTTTTTACAAATTAAAGTACGTTTTTTACAAGTTGAAGTACGTTTTTTACAAGTTAAAGTACGTGTTTTACAAGTTGAAGTTTGTTTTTACAACTTAAAGTACATATATTACAAGTTCAACCACATTTTTGACAAGTTAGAGTACGTTTTTTACAAGTTAATGTATGTTTTTAACAAGTTAAACTTACGTTTTGACAAGTTAAAGTTACGTTTTGACAAATTAAAGTAGGTTTTTTAAAAGTTAATGTTAAGTTTTGACTAGTTAAAGTACGTTTATTACAAGTTAAAGAACGTTTTTTACAAGTTAAAGTACGTTTTTAACAATTTAAAGTTACGTTTTGACAAGTTAAAGTTACATTTTGTCAAGTTAAATTACGTTTTTTACAAGTTAAAGTACGTTTTTTACAAGTTAAAGCAAGTGTTTTACAAGTTGAAGTACGTTTTTTACAAGTTGAAGTCTGTTTTTTACAAATTAAAGTAACGTTTTAACAACTTAAAGTTACATTTTGACAAATTAAAGTTACGTTTTGACAAGTTAAATTACGTTTTTAAAAAGTTAAACTTACGTTTTGACAAATTAAAGTTACGTTTTCACAAGTTAAAGTAGGTTTTTTACAAGTTAAAGTACGTTTTTTACAAGTTAAAGTACATTTGTTAATAGTTAAACCAGATTTTTGACAAGTTGAAGTACGCTTTTTACAAGTTAATATATGTTTTTAACAAGTTAAACTCACGTTTTGACAAGTTAAAGCTACGTTTTTTCCAAGTTAAAGTATGTTTTTTACAAGTTAAAGTTACGTTTTGACAAGTTAAAGTTACGTTTTGACAAGTTAAACTTACATTTTGATAAGTTAAAGTAGGTTTTTTACAAGTTAAAGTACGTTTTTAACAAGTTTAATTTACGTTTTGACAAGTTAAAGTTACATTTTGATACGTTAAAATACGTTTTTTACAAATTAAAGTACGTTTTTTACAAGTTGAAGTACGTTTTTTACAATTTAAAGTACGTGTTTTACAAATTGAAGTACGTTTTTACTACTTAAAGTACATTTACTACAAGTTAAACCACATTTTTGACAAGTTAAAGTACGTTTTAAACAAGTTAAAGTTACGTTTTCACAAGTTAAAGTTACATTTTGACACGTTAAAATACGTTTTTTACAAGTTCAAGTACGTTTTTTACAAGTTAAAGCAAGTGTTTTACAAGTTGAAGTACGTTTTTTACAAGTTGAAGTATGTTTTTTACAAGTTAAAGTTACGTTTTAACAGCTTAAAGTTACGTTTTGACATATTAAAATTACATTTTGACAAATTAAAGTTACGTTTTGACAAGTTAAATTACGTTTTTAATAAGTTAAACTTACGTCTTGACAAATTAAAGTTACGTTTTCACAAGTTATAGTAGGTTTTTTACAATTTAAAGTACGTTTTTTACAAGTTGAAGTACGTTCTTACAAGTTAAAGTACATTTGTTACAAGTTAAACCATATTTTTGACAAGTTATAGTACGTTTTTTACTAGTGAATGTATGTTTTTAACAAGTTAAACACACATTTTGACAAGTTAAAGTTGCGTTTTATCCAAGTTAAAGTACGTTTTTTAAAAGTTAATGTTACGTTTTGACAAGTTAAAGTACGTTTTTTACAAGTTAAAGAACGTTTTTTATAAGTTAAAGTATGTTTTTAACAATTTAAAGTTACGTTTTGACAAGTTAAAGTTACATTTTGACAAGTTAAATTACGTTTTTTACGAGTTAAAGTACGTTTTTAACAATTTAAAGTTACGTTTTTACAAGTTAAAGTTACATTTTGACAAGTTAAATTACGTTTTTTACAAGTTAAAGTACGTTTTTAACAAGTTAAATTTACGTTTTCACAAGTTAAAGTTACATTTTGACACGTTAAAATATTTTTTTTACAAGTTAAAGTACGTTTTTTACAAGTTAAAGCAAGTGTTTTACAAGTTCAAGTACGTTTTTTACAAGTTGAAATATGTTTTTTACAAGTTAAAGTTACGTTTTAACAACTTAAAGTTACGTTTTGACATATTAAAATTACATTTTTACAAGTTAAAGTTACGATTTGACAAGTTAAATTACGTTTTTAACAAGTTAAACTTTCGTTTTGACAAATTAAAGTTACGTTTGACAAGTTCAAGTAGGTTTTTTACAAGTTAAAATACGTTTTTTCCAAGTTGAAGTACGTTTTTACAAGTTAAAGTACATTTGTTACAAGTTAAACGACATTTTTGACAAGTTAAAGTACGTTTTTTACTAGTGAATATATGTTTTTAACAAGTTAAACTTACGTTTTGACAAGTTAAAGTTACGTTTAGACAAGTTAAAGTAGGTTTTTTAAAAGTTAATGTTACGTTTTGACAAGTTAAAGTACGTTTTTTACAAGTTAAAGAACGTTTTTTACAAGTTAAAGTACATTTTTAACAATTTAAAGTTACGTTTTGACAAGTTAAAGTTACATTTTGACAAGTTAAATTGCGTTTTTTACAAGTTAAAGTACGTTTTAACAAGTTAAATTTACGTTTTCACAATTTAAAGTTACATTTTGACACGTTAAAATACGTTTTTAACAACTTAAAGTTACGTTTTGACATATTAAAATTACATTTTTACAAGTTAAAGTTACGTTTTGACAAGTTAAATTACGTTTTTAACAAGTTAAACTTTTGTTTTGACAAATTAAAGTACGTTTGACAAGTTAAAGTAGGTTTTTTACAACTTAAAGTAAGTTTTTTCCAAGTTGAAGTACGTTTTTAAAAGTTAAAGTACATTTGTTACAAGTTAAACCACAATTTAAACAAGTTAAAGTACGTTTTTTACTAGTGAATATATGTTTTTAACAAGTTAAACTTACGTCTTGACATGTTAAAGTAGGTTTTTTAAAAGTTAAAGTTATGTTTTGACAAGTAAAAGTATATTTTTGACAAGTTAAAGTTACGTTTTTTCCAAGTTAAAGTACGTTTTTTACAAGTTAAAGTACGTTTTTAACAAGTTAAAGTTACGTTTTGACAAGTTAAAGTTACATTTTGATAAGTTAAAGTAGGTTTTTTACAAGTTAAAGTACGTTTTTATCAAGTTAAATTTACAGTTTGACAAGTTAAAGTTACATTTTGATACGTTAAAATACGTTTTTTACAAATTAAAGTACGTTTTTTACAAGTTGAAGTACGTTTTTTACACGTTAAAGTACGTGTTTTACAAGTTGAAGTACGTTTTTACTACTTAAAGTACATTTATTACAAGTTAAACCACATTTTTGACAAGTTAAAGTACGTTTTTTTACAAGTTAATGTATGTTTTTAAAAAGTTAAACTTACGTTTTGACAAGTTTAAGTTACGTTTTGACAAGTTAAAGTAGGTTTTTTACAAGTTAAAGTTACGTTTTGGACAAGTTGAAGTACATTTTTTACAAGTTCAAGTACATTTTTTACAAGTTAAAGTACGTTTTTAACAAGTTAAAGTTACGTTTTGACAAGTTAAAGTTACATTTTCACACGTTAAAATACATTTTTTACAAGTTACATTACGTTTTTACTAGTTGAAGTACGTTTTTTACTAGTTAAAGTAAGTGTTTTACAAGTTGAAGTACGTTTTTTACTAGTTGAACTACGTTTTTACAAGTTAAAGTTAAGTTTTAACAACTTAAAGTTACGTTTTGACAAGTTAAAATACGTTTTTTACAAGTTAAAGTTCGTTTTTAACAAGTTAAAGTTACGTTTTGACAAGTTAAAATACGTTTTTTACAAGTTAAAGTACGTTTTTACAAGTTAAAGTAATGTTTTGACAAGTTAAATTACGTTTTTAACAAGTTAAACTTGAGTTTTGACAAGTTAAAGTTACATTTTAACAAGTTAAAGTTGGTTTTTTACAAGTAAAGTACGTTTTTTACAAGTTGAAGTACGCTGTTTACAAGTTAAAGTACATTTGTTACAAGGTAAACCACATTTTTGACAAGTTAAAGTGCGTTTTTTTACAAGTTAATGTATATTTTTAACAAGTTAAACATATGTTTTTAAAAGTTAAAGTTACGTTTTGATAAGTTAAAGTAGGTTTTTTACAAGTTAAAGTTACATTTTGACAGGTTAAAGTACGTTTTTTACAAGTTAAAGTACGTTTTTTACAATTTAAAGTACGTTTTTAACAAGTTAAAGTTCCGTTTTGACAAGTTAAAGTTACATATTGACAAGATAAAATACGGTTTTTACAAGTTAAAGTATGTGTTTTACAAGTTGAAGTACGTTTTTTACAAGTTAAAGTAAGTTTTTAACAAGTAAAGTTACGTTTTGACAAGTTAAAATACGTTTTTTACTAGTTAAAGTACGTTTTTTTCAAGTTGATGTACGTTTTTAATTAGTTAAAGTACGTTTTTAACAAGTTAATGTTACGTTTTGACAAGTTAAAGTTACATTTTGACAATTGAAATTACGTTTTTTACAAGTTAAAGTACGTTTTTAACAATTTAAAGTTACGTTTTAACAAGTTAAAATACGTTTTTTACAAGTTAAAGTACGTTTTTAACAAGTTGAAGTTACATTTTGACAAGTTAAAGTTACATTTTGACAAGTTAAATTACGTTTTTTACAAGTTAAAGTTTGTTTTTAACAAGTTAAAGTTACGTTTTGACACGTTAAAATACGTTTTTTACAAGTTAAAGTACGTTTTTACAAGTAAAAGTAACGTTTTGACAAGTTAAATTACGTTTTTAACAAGTTAAACTTGAGTTTTGACAAGTTAAAGTTACGTTTTGACAAGTTAAAGTAGGTTTTTTACAAGTTAAAGTACGTTTTTAACAAGTTAAAGTTCCGTATTGACAAGTTAAAGTTACATATTGACAAGATAAAATACGGTTTTTACAAGTTAAAGTATGTGTTTTACAAGTTGAAGTATGTTTTTTACAAGTTAGAGTAAGTTTTTAACAAGTTAAAGTTACGTTTTGACAAGTTAAAATACGTTTTTTACTAGTTAAAATACATTTTTTACTAGTTAAAGTACTTTTTAACAAGTTAAAGTTACGTTTTGACAAGTTAAAATTACATTTTGACAAGTTAAATTACAGTTTTTACAAGTTAAAGTACGTTTTTTACAAGTTAAAATACGTTTTTAACAAGTTAAAGTTACGTTTTGAGAAGTTAAAGTTACATTTTCAGAATTGAAATTACGTTTTTTACAAGTTAAAGTACGTTTTTAAGAAGTTTAAGTTACGTTTCGACAAGTTAAAATACGTTTTTTACAAGTTAAAGTACGTTTTTAACAAGTTAAAGTTACGTTTTGACAAGTTAAATTACGTTTTTAACAAGTTAAACTTGAGTTTTGACAAGTTAAAGTTACGTTTTGACAAGTTAAAGTAGGTTTTTTACAAGTTAAAGTACGTTTTTTACAAGTTGAAGTACGCTTTTTACAAGTTAAAGTACATTTGTTACAAGTTAAACCACATTTTTGACAAGTTAAAGTGCGTTTTTTTACAAGTTAATGTATATTTTTAACAAGTTAAACATATGTTTTTAAAAGTTAAAGTTACGTTTTGATAAGTTAAAGTAGGTTTTTTACAAGTTAAAGTTACATTTTGACAAGTTAAAGTACGTTTTTTACAAGTTAAAGTACGATTTTTACAATTTAAAGTACGTTTTTAACAAGTTAAAGTTCCGTATTGACAAGTTAAAGTTACATATTGACAAGATAAAATACGGTTTTTACAAGTTAAAGTATGTGTTTTACAAGTTGAAGTATGTTTTTTACAAGTTAGAGTAAGTTTTTAACAAGTTAAAGTTACGTTTTGACAAGTTAAAATACGTTTTTTACTAGTTAAAATACATTTTTTACTAGTTAAAGTACTTTTTAACAAGTTAAAGTTACGTTTTGACAAGTTAAAATTACATTTTGACAAGTTAAATTACAGTTTTTACAAGTTAAAGTACGTTTTTTACAAGTTAAAATACGTTTTTAACAAGTTAAAGTTACGTTTTGAGAAGCTAAAGTTACATTTTCAGAATTGAAATTACGTTTTTTACAAGTTAAAGTACGTTTTTAAGAAGTTTAAGTTACGTTTTGACAAGTTAAAATACGTTTTTTACAAGTTAAAGTACGTTTTTAACAAGTTAAAGTTACGTTTTGACTAGTTAAATTACGTTTTTAACAAGTTAAACTTGAGTTTTGACAAGTTAAAGTTACGTTTTGACAAGTTAAAGTAGGTTTTTTACAAGTTAAAGTACGTTTTTTACAAGTTGAAGTACGCTTTTTACAAGTTAAAGTACATTTGTTACAAGTTAAACCACATTTTTGACAAATTAAAGTGCGTTTTTTTACAAGTTAATGTATATTTTTAACAAGTTAAACATATGTTTTTAAAAGTTAAAGTTACGTTTTGATAAGTTAAAGTAGGTTTTTTACAAGTTAAAGTTACATTTTGACAAGTTAAAGTACGTTTTTTACAAGTTAAAGTACGATTTTTACAATTTAAAGTACGTTTTTAACAAGTTAAAGTTCCGTATTGACAAGTTAAAGTTACATATTGACAAGATAAAATACGGTTTTTACAAGTTAAAGTATGTGTTTTACAAGTTGAAGTATGTTTTTTACAAGTTAGAGTAAGTTTTTAACAAGTTAAAGTTACGTTTTGACAAGTTAAAATACGTTTTTTACTAGTTAAAATACATTTTTTACTAGTTAAAGTACTTTTTAACAAGTTAAAGTTACGTTTTGACAAGTTAAAATTACATTTTGACAAGTTAAATTACAGTTTTTACAAGTTAAAGTACGTTTTTTACAAGTTAAAATACGTTTTTAACAAGTTAAAGTTACGTTTTGAGAAGCTAAAGTTACATTTTCAGAATTGAAATTACGTTTTTTACAAGTTAAAGTACGTTTTTAAGAAGTTTAAGTTACGTTTCGACAAGTTAAAATACGTTTTTTACAAGTTAAAGTACGTTTTTAACAAGTTAAAGTTACGTTTTGACTAGTTAAATTACGTTTTTAACAAGTTAAACTTGAGTTTTGACAAGTTAAAGTTACGTTTTGACAAGTTAAAGTAGGTTTTTTACAAGTTAAAGTACGTTTTTTACAAGTTGAAGTACGCTTTTTACAAGTTAAAGTACATTTGTTACAAGTTAAACCACATTTTTGACAAATTAAAGTGCGTTTTTTTACAAGTTAATGTATATTTTTAACAAGTTAAACATATGTTTTTAAAAGTTAAAGTTACGTTTTGATAAGTTAAAGTAGGTTTTTTACAAGTTAAAGTTACATTTTGACAAGTTAAAGTACGTTTTTTACAAGTTAAAGTACGATTTTTACAATTTAAAGTACGTTTTTAACAAGTTAAAGTTATGTATTGACAAGTTAAAGTTACATATTGACAGGATAAAATACGGTTTTTACAAGTTAAAGTATGTGTTTTACAAGTTGAAGTATGTTTTTTACAAGTTAGAGTAAGTTCTTAACAAGTTAAAATTACGTTTTGACAAGTTAAAATACATTTTTTACTAGTTAAAATACATTTTTTACTAGTTCAAGTACTTTTTAACAAGTTAAAGTTACGTTTTGACAAGTTAAAATTATATTTTGACAAGTTAAATTAATGTTTTTACAAGTTAAAGTACGTTTTTTACAAGTTGAAGTACGTTTTTAACAAGTTAAAGTTACGTTTTGACAAGTTAAAGTTACATTTTCAAAATTAAAAATACTGTTTTACAAGTTAAAGTACGCTAATTTAAGTTGTAAAAAACGTACTTTAACTTGTCAAAACGTAACTTTAACTTTTAAAAAACCTACTTTAACTTGTCAAAACGTAACTTTAACTTGTCAAAACGTAAGTTTAACTTATTAAAACATATATTCACTAGTAATAAACGTACTTTAACTTGTCAAAAAACGTACTTTAGCTTGTAAAGAACGCACTTCAACTTGTAAAATACGTACTTTAACTTGTAAAAAACGTACTTCAAGTTATAAAAAACGTACTTCAAGTTATAAAAAACGTACTTTAACTTGTAAAAAAGGTATTTTAACTTGTCAAAAATAAACTTTAACTTATTAAAACAGAACTTTAACTTGTTAAAAACGTATTTTAACTTGTAAAAACTTACTTTAACTTGTAAAAAACGTATTTTAATTTGTAAAAAACGTATTTTAACGTGTTAAAATGTAATTTTAACTTGTTAAAACGTAAATTTAACTTGTTAAAAACGTACTTTAACTTGTAAAAAACGTACTTTAACTTGTAAAAAACGTACTTTAACTTGTAAAAAACGTACTTTAACTTGTAAAAAACATACTTTAACTTATCAAAACGTAACTTTAACTTGTAAAAAACCTACCTTAACTTTTCAAAACGCAACTTTAACTTGTCAAAACGTAAGTTTAACTTGTTAAAAACATATATTAACTTGTAAAAAACGTACTTTAACTTGTCAAATATGTGGTTTAACTTTTAACAAATGGACTTTAACTTTAAAAAACGTACGTCAACTTGTAAAAAACGTACTTTAACTTGTAAAAAACCTACTTTAACTTGTCAAAACGTAACTGTAATTTGTCAAAACGTAAGTTTAACTTGTTAAAAACGTAGTTTAACTTGTCAAAACGTAACTTTAACTTGTAAAAAAGGTACTTTAACTTGTCAAAATGTAATATTAATGTGTAAAAAACGTAACTTTAAGTTGTTAAAACGTAACTTTAACTTGTAAAAAATGTACTTTAACTTGAAAAGAACGCATTTCAACTTGTAAAACACGTACTTTAACTTGTAAAAACGTACTTCAACTTGTAAAAAAACGTACTTTAACTTGTAAAAATCGTATTTTAACGTGTCAAAATGTAACTTTAACTTGTCAAAACGTAACTTTAACTTGTAAAAAACGTACTTTAACTTATCAAAATGTAATTTTAATGTGTCAAAACGTAACTTTAAGTTGTTAAAACGTAACTTTAACTTGTAAAAAATGTACTTTAACTTGTAAAAAACGTACTTCAACTTGTAAAACACGTACTTTAACTGTTAAAAAACGTACTTCAACTTGTAAAAAACGTACTTTAATTTGAAAAAAACGTATTTTAACGTGTCAAAATGTAACTTTAACTTGTCAAAACCTAACTTTAATTTGTTAAAAACGTACTTTAACTTGTAAAAAACGTAATTTAACATGTCAAAATATAACTTTAACTTGTCAAAATGTAATTTTAAATTGTTAAAAACGTACTTTAACTTGTAAAAAACGTACTTTAACTTGTAAAAAAATATACTTTTATTTGTCAAAACGTAACTTTAACTTGTAAAAAACATACATTAACTTGTCAAAACGTAACTTTAACTTGTCAAAACGTAAGTTTAACTTGTTAAAAACATACATTAACTTGTAAAAAAAGTACTTTAACTAGTCAAAAATGTGGTTTAACTTGTAACAAATATACATTAACTTGTAAAAACGTACTTCAACTTGTAAAAAACATACTTTAAGTAGTATAAAACCTACCTTAACTTGTCAAAACTTAACTTTAATTTGTCAAAACGTAAGTTTAACTTGTTAAAAACGTAATTTAACTTGTCAAAACGTAACTTTAACTTATAAAAAACGTACTTTAACTTATAAAAAACGTACTTTAACTTGTCAAAATGTAATTTTAATGTGTCAAAACGTAACTTTAAGTTGTTAAACCGTAACTTTAACTTGTAAAAAACGTACTTCAACTTGTAAAACACTTACTTTAACTTGTAAAAAACGTACTTTAACTTGTAAAAAACATACTTTAACTTCTAAAAAACGTATTTTAACTTGTAAAAATGTAACTTTAACTTGTCAAAACGTACTTTAACTTGTAAAAAACGTACTTTAACTTGACAAAACGTAACTTTAACTTGTAGAAAACCTACTTTAACATGTCAAAAATGTGGTTTAACTTGTAACAAATGGACTTTAACTTGTAAAAACGTACCTCAACTTTTAAAAAACAAACTTTAACTTGTAAAAAACCTACATTAACTTGTCAAAACGTAATTTAAACTTATCAAAACGTGAGTTTAACTTGCTAAAAACATACATTAACTTGTAAAAAACATACTTTTACTTGTCAAAAATGTGGTTTAACTTGTAACAAATGTACTTTAACTTGTAAAAACGTACTTCAATTTTAAAAAACATACTTTCACATGTAAAAAACTTACTTTAACTTGTCAAAACGTAACTTTAGTTTGTCAAAACGTAAGTTTGACGAGTTAAAAAAGTAATTTAACTTGTCAAAACGTAACTTCAACTTATAAAAAGCGTACTTTAACTTGTAAAAATATAATTTTAATGTGTCAAAACGTAAATCTAAGTTGTTAAAACGTAAATTTAACTGGTCAAAAATGTACTTTAACTTGTAAAATACGTACTTCAACTTGTAAAACACTTACTTTAACTTGTAAAAAATGGACTTTAACTTGTAAAAACGTACTTCAACTTGTAAAAAACGTACTTTAACTTGTAAAAAACCTACTTTAACTTGTCAAAACGTAACTTTAATTTTTGAAAACGTAAGTTTAACTTGTTAAAATCGTAGTTTAACTTGTCATAACGTAACTTTTACTTGTAAAAGAAGTACTTTAACTTGTCAAAATGTAATTTTAATTTGTCAAAACGTAACTTTAAGTTGTTAAAACATAACTTTAACTTGTAACAAATGTACTTTAACTTGTAAAAACGTACTTCAACTTGTAAAAAACGTACTTTAACTTGTAAAAAACCTACTTTAACTTGTGAAAACGTAACTTTAATTTGTCAAGACGTAAGTTTAACTTGTTAAAAACGTAATTTAACTTGTCAAAACGTAACTTTAATTTGTCAAATTGTAATTTTAATATGTGAAAAAGTAACTTCAAGTTGTTAAAACGTAACTTTAACTTGTAAAAAACATACTTCAACTTGTAAAAAACGTACTTGAACTTGTAAATCACTTGCTTTAACTTGTAAAAAACGTACTTTAACTTGTAAAAAACGTATTTTAACGTGTCAAAATGTAACTTTAACTTGTGAAAACGTAACTTTAACTTTTTAAAAACGTACTTTAACTTGTTAAAAACGTTCTTTAACTTGTAAAAAACGTATTTTAACTTGTCAAAACGTATTTCAACTTAGAAAAAACGTACTTAAACTTGTAAAAAACATAGTTTAACTTGTCGAACGTAACTTTAATTTGTCAAAACGAAAGTGTAACATGTTAAAAACGTAATTTAACTTGTCAAAACGTAACTTTAACTTGTAAAAATGTAATTTTAATATGTCAAAACGTAACTTTAAGTTGTTAAAACGTAATTTTAATTAACTTGTAAAAAACATACTTCAACTTGTAAAAAACGTACTTGAACTTGTAAAACACTTGCTTTAACTTGTAAAAAACGTATTTTAACTTGTAAAATATGTATTTTAACGTGTCAAAATGTAACTTTAACTTGTGAAAACGTAAATTTAACTTGTTAAAAACGTACTTTAACTTGTAAAAAACGCAATATAACTTGTCAAAATGTATCTTTAGCTTGTCAAAACGTAACTTTAAATTGTTAAAAACGTACTTTAACTTGTAAAAAACGTTCTTTAACTTGTAAAAAACGTACTTTAACTTGTCAAAACGTAACATTAACTTTTAAAAAACCTACTTTAACTTGTCAAAACGTAACTTTAACTTGTCAAAACGTAAGTTTAACTTGTTAAAAACATATATTCACTAGTAAAAAACGTACTTTAACTTGTCAAAAATGTGGTTTAACTTCAAACAAATGTACTTTAACTTCTAAAAACGTACTTCAACTTGGAAAAAACGTACTTTAACTTGTAAAAAACCTACTTTAACTTGTCACACGTAACTTTAATTTGTGAAAACGAAAGTTTAACATGTTAAAAACGTAATTTAACTTGTCAAAACGTTACTTAAACTTGTAAAAAACGTACTTTAACTTGTCAAAATGTAATTTTGACGCTTTTTACAAGTTAACCTACGTTTTTAACAAGTTAAAGTTACGTTTTCACAAGTCGTAGTTACATTTTGACACGTTAAAATACGTTTTTTACAAGTTAAAGTACGTTTTTTACAAGTTAAAGCAAGTGTTTTACAATTGGAAGCACGTATTTTACAAGTTGAAGTACGTTTTTTACAAGTTAAAGTTACCTTTTAACAACTTATAATTACGTTTTGACACATTAAAATAACATTTTGACAAGTTAAAGTTACGTTTTGACAAGTTAAATTACGTTGTTTACAAGTTAAACTCACGTTTTGACAAATTAAAGTTACGTTTTGGGAAGTTAAAATAGGTTTTTTACAAGTTGAAGTTACGTTTTGACAAGTTAAGGTAGGTTTTTTACAAGTTAAAGTTACGTTTTGACAAGTTAAAGTTACGTTTTTACAAGTTAAAGTACGGTTTTTACAAGTTAAAGTACGTTTTTAACAATTTAAAGTTACAGTTTGACAAGTTAAAGTTACATTTTGACATGTTAAATTACGTTATTTACAAGTTAAAGTACGTTTTTAACAAGTTAAAGTTACGTTTTGACAAGTTAAACTTACATTTTGACACGTTAAAATAAGTTTTTACAAATTAAAGTACGTTTTTTACAAGTTGAAGTACGTTTTTTACCAGTTAAAGTAGGTTCTTTACAAGTTAAAGTACATTTTTTACAAGTTAAAGTTACGTTTTAACAACTTCAAGTTACGTTTTTGACACATTAAAATTACATTTTCACAAGTTAAGTACGGTTTTTACAAGTTAAAGTTACGTTTTGACAAGTTAAACTACGTTTTTAAAAAGTTAAACTTACGTTTTGACAAATTAAAGTTACGTTTTGACAAGTTAAAGTAGGTTTTTTACAAGTTAAAGTACGTTTTTTACAAGTTGACGTACGTTTTTACAAGTTAAAGTCCATTTGTTAAAAGTTAAACCACATATTTGACATGTTAAAGTACGTTTTTTACAAGTTAATATATGTTTTTAACAAGTTAAACTTACGTTTTGACAAGTTAAAGTTACGTGTTGAAAAGTTAAGATAGGTTTTTTACAAGTTAAAGTTACGTTTTGATAAGTTAAAGTATGTTTTTTACAAGTTAAAGTACGTTTTTTACAAGTTAAAGTACGTTTTGAACAAGTTAAAGTTACGTTTTGACAAGTTAAAGTTACATTTTGACACGTTAAAATACGTTTTTTACAAGTTAAAGTACGGTTTTTACCAGTTGAAGTACGTTTTTACAAGTTAAAGTACATTTGTTACAAGTTAAACCACATTTTTGACAAGTTAAAGTACGTTTTTTACTAGTGAATATATGTTTTTAACAAGTTAAACTTACGTTTTGACAAGTTAAAGTTACGTTTTGACAAGTTAATGTAGGTTTTTTACAAGTTAAAGTTACGTTTTGACAAATAAAAGTATATTTTTTTACAAGTTAAAGTACGTTTTTTACAAGTTAAAGTAAGTTTTTAACAATTTAAAGTTACATTTTGACAAGTTAAAGTTACATTTTGACATGTTAAATTACGTTTTTTACAAGTTAAAGTACGTTTTTAACAAGTTAAAGTTACGTTTTGACAAGTTAAAGTTACATTTTGACACGTTAAAATACATTTTCTTCAAATTAAAGTACGTTTTTTATAACTTGAAGTACGTTTTTTACAAGTTAAAGTACGTATTTTACAAGTTGAAGTGCGTTCTTTACAAGTTAAAGTACGTTTTTTGACAAGTTAAAGTACATTTATTACTAGTGAATATATGTTTTTAAAAAGTTAAACTTACCTTTTGACAAGTTAAAGTTACGTTTTGAAAACTTAAAGTAGGTTTTTTAAAAGTTAAAGTTACGTTTTGACAAGTTAAAGTACGTTTTTTACAAGTTAAATTACGTTTTTTACAAGTTAACGTACGTTTTTAACAAGTTAAAGTTACGTTTTCACAAGTCGTAGTTACATTTTGACACGTTAAAATAAATTTTTTACAAGTTAAAGTACGTTTTCTACAAGTTAAAGCAAGTGTTTTACAATTTGAAGTACGTTTTTTACAAGTTGAAGTACGTTTTTTACAAGTTAAAGTTACCTTTTAACAACTTATAGTTATGTTTTGACACATTAAAATAACATTTTGACAAGTTCAAGTTACGTTTTGACAAGTTAAATTACGTTTTTAACAAGTTAAACTCACGTTTTAACAAATTAAAGTATCGTTTTGGGAAGTTAAAGTAGGTTTTTTACAAGTTAAAGTACGTTTTTTACAAGTTAAAGTTACGTTTTGACAAGTTAAAGTTACGTTTTGACAAGTTAAAGTTACGTTTTTACAAGTTAAAGTACGTTTTTTACAAGTTAAAGTACGTTTTGAAAAAGTTAAAGTTACGTTTTGACACGTTAAAATACATTTTTGACAGGTTAAAGTACGTTTTTTACCAGTTGAAGTACGTTTTTTACAAGTTAAAGTACGTTTTTTACAAGTTGAAGTACGTTTTTACAAGTTAAACTACATTTGTTACAAGCTAAACCACATTTTTTACAAGTTCAAGTATGTTTTTTAATAGTGAATATATGTTTTTAACAAGTTAAACTTACGTCTTGACATGTTAAAGTAGGTTTTTTAAAAGTTAAAGTTATGTTTTGACAAGTAAAAGTATATTTTTTACAAGTTAAAGTACGTTTTTGACAAGTTAAAGTACGTTTCTAACAATTTAAAGTTACATTTTGACAAGTTAAAGTTACATTTTGACATGTTAAATAATGTTTTTTACAAGTTAAAGTACGTTTTTTACAAGTTTTTAACAAGTTAAAGGACGTTTTTAACAAGTTAAAGTTACGTTTTCAGAAGTTAAAGTTACATTTTGACACGTTAAAATACTTTTTTTACAAGTTAAAGTACGTTGTTTACAAGTTGAAGTACGTTTTTTACAAGTTTAAGTACGTTTTATACAAGTGAAAATTACGTTTTGTCAACTTAAAGTAACGTTTTGACACATTAAAATTATATTTTGACAAGTTAAAGTTACGCTTTGACAAGTTAAATAACGTTTTCAACAAGTTAAATTTACGTTTTGACAAATCAAAGTTACGTTTTGACATGGTAAAGTAGGATTTTTACAAGTTAAAGTTCGTTTTTTAAAAGTTGAGGTACGTTTTTACAAGTTAAAGTCCATTTGTTACAAGTTAAACCACATTTTTGACAAGTGAAAGTATGTTTGTTACAAGTTAATGTATGTTTTTAGCAAGATAAACTCACGTTTTGACAAGTTAAAGTAACGTTTGGACAAGTTAATGTAGGTTTTTTACAAGTTAAAGTTACGTTTTGACAAGTTAAAGTAGGTTTTTTACAAGTTAAAGTTCATTTTTAAAAAGTTAAATTTACGTTTTGACAAGTTCAAGTTACATTTAACACGTTAAAATACATTTTTTACAAATTAAAGTACGTTTTTTACAAGTTGAAGTACGTTTTTTACCAGTTAAAGTAAGTGTTTTACAAGTTGAAGTGCGTTCTTTACAAGTTAAAGTACATTTTTTACAAGTTAAAGTTATGTTTTAACAAATTAAAGTTACGTTTTGACACATTAAAATTACATTTTGACAGGTTAAAGTAAGTTTTTTTATAAGTTAAAGTTACGTTTTGACAAATTAAAGTTACGTTTTGACAAGTTAAAGTAGGTTTTATACAAATTAATGTACGTTTTTTACAGGTTGAAGTACGTTTTTACAAGTTAAAGTACATTTGTTACAAGTTAAACCACATTTTTGACAAGTTAAAATACGTTTTTAACAAGTTAATGTATGTTTTAACAAGTTAAACTCACGTTTTGACAAGTTAAAGTTACGTTTTGACAAGTTAATGTAGGTTTTTTACAAGTTAAAGTTATGTTTTGATAAGTTAAAGTAGGTTTTTTACAAGTTTAATTTACCTTTTCACAAGTTAAAGTTTCAATTTAACACGTTAAAATACGTTTTTTACAAATTAAAGTACGTTTTTTACAAGTTGAAGTACGTTTTTTTCATGTTAAAGTACATGTTTTACAAGTTGAAGTGCTTTCTTTACAAGTTAAAGTACATTTTTTACAAGTTAAAGTTACATTTTAACAACTTAAAGTTACGTTTTGACACATTAAAATTACATTTTGACAAGTTAAAGTACGTTTTTTAAAAGTTAAAGTTACATTTTGACAATTTAAACTACGTATTTAACAACTTAAACTTACGTTTTGACAAACTAAAGTTACGTTTTGACAAGTTAAAGTTAGTTTTTTACAAGTTAAAGTACGTTTTTTACAAGTTGAAGTACGTTTTTACAAGTTAAAGTACATTTGTTACAAGTTAAACCACATTTTTGACAAGTTAAATACGTTTTTTACAAGTTAATGTATGTTTTTAACAAGTTAAACTCACGTTTTGACAAGTTAAAGTTAAGTTTTGACAAGTTGATGTAGGATTTTACAAGTTAAAGTACGTTTTTTACAAGTTAAAGTACGTTTTTTACAAGTTAAAGTACATTTTTTACAAGTTAAAATTACGTTTTGACAAGTTAAAGTAGGTTTTTTACAAGTTAAATTTACATTTTGACAAGTCAATGTTCCATTTTAACACGTTAAAATACATTTTTTACAAATTAAAGTACGTTTTTTACAAGTTGAAGTACGTTTTTTTCAAGTTAAAGTACGTGTTTTACAAGTTGAAGTGCGTTCTTTACAAGTTAAAGTACATTTTTTACAAGTTAAAGTTACGTTTTAACAACTTAAAGTTACGTTTTGACACATTAAAATAACATTTTGACAAGTGAAAATTACGTTTTGACAAGTTAAATTACGTTTTTAACAAGTTAAACTCACGTTTTAACAAATTAAAGTATCGTTTTGGGAAGTTAAAGTAGGTTTTTTACAAGTTAAAGTACGTTTTTTACAAGTTAAAGTTACGTTTTGACAAGTTAAAGTTACGTTTTGACAAGTTAAAGTTACGTTTTTACAAGTTAAAGTACGTTTTTTACAAGTTAAAGTACGTTTTGAAAAAGTTAAAGTTACGTTTTGACACGTTAAAATACGTTTTTGACAGGTTAAAGTACGTTTTTTTACCAGTTGAAGTACGTTTTTTTACAAGTTAAAGTACGTTTTTTACAAGTTGAAGTACGTTTTTACAAGTTAAACTACATTTGTTACAAGCTAAACCACATTTTTTACAAGTTCAAGTATGTTTTTTAATAGTGAATATATGTTTTTAACAAGTTAAACTTACGTCTTGACATGTTAAAGTAGGTTTTTTAAAAGTTAAAGTTATGTTTTGACAAGTAAAAGTATATTTTTTACAAGTTAAAGTACGTTTTTGACAAGTTAAAGTACGTTTCTAACAATTTAAAGTACATTTTGACAAGTTAAAGTTACATTTTGACATGTTAAATAATGTTTTTTACAGTTAAAGTACGTTTTTTACAAGTTTTTAACAAGTTAAAGGACGTTTTTAACAAGTTAAAGTTACGTTTTCAGAAGTTAAAGTTACATTTTGACACGTTAAAATACTTTTTTTACAAGTTAAAGTACGTTGTTTACAAGTTGAAGTACGTTTTTTACAAGTTTAAGTACGTTTTATACAAGTGAAAATTACGTTTTGTCAACTTAAAGTAACGTTTTGACACATTAAAATTATATTTTGACAAGTTAAAGTTACGCTTTGACAAGTTAAATAACATTTTTAACAAGTTAAATTTACATTTTGACAAATTAAAGTTACGTTTTGACAAGGTAAAGTAGGATTTTTACAAGTTAAAGTTCGTTTTTTAAAAGTTGAGGTACGTTTTTACAAGTTAAAGTCCATTTGTTACAAGTTAAACCACATTTTTGACAAGTGAAAGTATGTTTGTTACAAGTTAATGTATGTTTTTAGCAAGATAAACTCACGTTTTGACAAGTTAAAGTAACGTTTGGACAAGTTAATGTAGGTTTTTTACAAGTTAAAGTTACGTTTTGACAAGTTAAAGTAGGTTTTTTACAAGTTAAAGTTCATTTTTAAAAAGTTAAATTTACGTTTTGACAAGTTCAAGTTACATTTAACACGTTAAAATACATTTTTTACAAATTAAAGTACGTTTTTTACAAGTTGAAGTACGTTTTTTACCAGTTAAAGTAAGTGTTTTACAAGTTGAAGTGCGTTCTTTACAAGTTAAAGTACATTTTTTACAAGTTAAAGTTATGTTTTAACAAATTAAAGTTACGTTTTGACACATTAAAATTACATTTTGACAGGTTAAAGTAAGTTTTTTTATAAGTTAAAGTTACGTTTTGACAAATTAAAGTCACGTTTTTACAAGTTAAAGTAGGTTTTATACAAATTAATGTACGTTTTTTACAAGTTGAAGTACGTTTTTACAAGTTGAAGTCCATTTGTTACAAGTTAAACCACATTTTTGACAAGTTAAAA